>BJBW01004666.1:0-39952 GCA_004320125.1 Scolopax mira | reverse complement strand
GGTCCTTTGTTCCCATCTACGGCCAAACCACGACACACTGCCATTCCCCTTACAAAACTTGTTCTCCTGCATATACAAATTCTGCATTTTTGGGTGTCCCATTTTCTTCCCCTCATATGCCAATTTACTGATTGGGTAAAAGTTATTCTTGGAATTCAAAAGAGAGAGATGTAGTTATCATCAGGTTGGCTGGACCTTCAACTCAGATACCTCAAGTTATGTGAAAATTCTCAAACAAATAAGCTTTACAGCACAACTAATTAATGTTGTGTGTTTATTATAAGCATTTGTGGCACCAGTTCCTGCCTTTTTTCAATCAGCGTATCTGGGAGCACTCTGTAAATGCTAAGATTATTTCTTTCAGAGTCATTGATGGTATTAGACCTAGTGCCTATACTTAGGTTTAAAGCCTGGTCAGTTCTGTTTAGTGGATACATACCAGTTCTTAACTGAAATCAGTAGTTGAAGACATCGCTCCAGTCTGAATGAAATCCAAAAGATAGACTTGAATACAAAAGTGGTGATATTCAGAATAAACGCTCTAATCACCATATACTAGGTAAAATAAGGTCATCACTGCCTTCTTCTCTGAAAGATACTTTTCCTGTTTGTCAGGGACATAAGGTTACATAAGAGATTGATTGCTGTATGAGAAAGACAAAGGAACACCTGATCTTTTTATTCCAGTAAGGCTTTAAAGGCTCTATTTCCACACTCAGAGGCTGTGGGCAGTCTGGAAGTAGTAATCCTATCAGCAGAAAATGTGATGCTAGGGACAAATAAGCATGAGGGCCAAGACCAGTTGCACTGTATGTCTAATTTATTGAACTTTGCAGTTCTTTTTTGAGACATCTAAAAGAGTCATTCACCTTCTAGTGAAATAATTTAGACCTCAGACCACAGACTGTGCCTGAAATAAAGAAAATGAGATGCAGCTCTGGAGTGAAGCTCTAGTGTGGTTTCCTATACACATTTCTTGCAACAAGATGTTAACCACTAAGCTATAGGATGTTCTGGACAGAGCTTCCCTAAGTATTTGGTGATAGAGTTGCTCTTTTTTACAATGATTTAATAATGGACATGAAGGGGAAAATTATTGAGAAGCCTCATTTCAGAATTTTCATCAGCTTTAGACTTGAATAATTATCTAATATTAAGCATATACAGCACAGAATAAAAGAGAGAACAATTTCTTTTAGATGAGTTTAAGTTGTAAGACAAGTCTTTCTGAAAAATTTAAATTATCATATTTTATTAGGTAATTCCTATTACAGTATCATAATTTTGTTAAAAAAATAAAGATTAAACTCTGGTTTAAAAATTCTATGTAGATATGAAACCTACATTACCATATAGAAAAATATCAGCATGGTGTCTGAATAGAGTCTTTTCTCTTCTACATTTATTTCTGTGGTAAAGTAAATATTTTTCTTTTTTTTTTTTTAAAAACCCCACACTTTGTTTCTAACTTTTAAAGTATAAAGACAGAACTCTGAAATCATCAGATTCTTACTGCTGTAGAATCTGTTTATATTGCAGTAGGAGCTATATTTATTTGTACTGTTAAATGGATTCAATAATTCTATTTCTACTAACTGTAAGGATTATTTCAAAAGGTAACTTATTAATCTGCTGCCTAGATACTCATTTTTTATAGTGATGTATCCCATCAGAACCTCATATTGTTACACTGCTATTATTTTTTGTGTGTAATAAATCAAAATGACATAATAGAAAACAGTAATTATAAACATGAGAGCTATTTTATGCTACTTTTTCTAGTACAGACACTTTCTCCTGTGTGCACAACTGTAGTAATTAGTTTTGGTTTGTTTTCTCACTCATCTGGGAGTTAGCAGGAATTTGGCCATAACTAATAAGTGCCTGACTAGTTTAGAACCTTTTAATCTATGCACTCCTTTCCACTGACATCCCTAATAATATTTCTAGAGGCTCCACTGGGATTCTGAATGGCGTAATCATGTTAATACAGTCACAAAGCACAGTCTAGTAATCCTGCATTTATTAAATAGGATTCCCATTAGAAAATAAATGCAGCTATTCTCACACTTGGCAGATTTCAAGGAAAAATTAAGTTACTTGCTTCAGGTCTCCAACTCTTTCCAGTGGTTCACTAGCATTTTCATTCAAATGTGAAATGTATTCAATGCAGCCAAAACACTGATATCAAATGTAACTTCTCTTCCCATGATCATATATGTAATAATACTTATTGGTAACAATTTAGTGATTTAGGGGGATAACTGAATAAAGGTTTAATTTGATGACGTCTTTCTCTGATCTGTTTAAAGTCAGAATGAAAGGTTTCATCAATCTTTGCTCTCTTATGTAGACATTCAGAATATGTAGCTAAGACCAGGAACATCCACTCTCTTAGATACAGAAAAATAAATGAAAGTATGTCATTACACTAAGATGTTTAGAATGGAAAAAAAAATACTGGACACTTTACAGAGTGAAGATGGAGAAAAAAGAAGCTAAGTGACTTACTCAAGGTCCACTAAGTCTAGAGCAGGAACAGAAATTCACTTTACCACAAAAGTATTTAGCCAGTGTTTTCTGACAATAAAATGAATTTGAACAAAATATATAATTAGATACAAGTTCTATACAAATATAGTAACACCACTTCAGTATTATTATTAGTTTGAATGCTTGTTAACTTCACTTATATAGCACATACCAGCCAGGGAACAGAGAGTTTTGATTCAACACATATATTGTGATTAAATAATAAAAGATTTCTGTAATGCAAAAAAAAAGGATATGAGAAAAGGTAAAGAGAAAAGGTATTTTTATTGACGTGCAGTGAGGACAAGCAGGTGATCAGGCCCAGTCAGCAGGAGTTTATGAAAGGCAGGTCCTGCTTGACTGACCTGATCTCCTTCTATGGCAAGGTCACTCGCTTAGTGGGTGAGGGAAAGGTTGTGGATGTTGTTTCCCTCGACTTCTGTAAGGCCTTTGATATGGTTTCACACAGCATTCTCCTGGAGAAACTGGCTACTCATGGCTTGGATGGCAATACACTTTGTGGGGTGAAAAAGTGGTTGGATTACTGGGCCCAAAGAGTGGTGGTGAATGGAGTTAAATCCAGTTAGTGGCTGTACAAAAGTGATGTTCCCCAGGGCCCAGTATTGGGGCCAGTTCTCTTTAATATCTTTCAATGATGTGGATGAGGTGATCGAGTGCACCCTCAGTAAGTTTGCAGACACCACCAAGTTAGGCAGAACTGTTGATCTGCTTGAGGGTAGAAAGGCTTTACAGAGGGATCTGGACAGGCCGGATTGATGGGCCCAGACCAGTGGCATGAGACTCAACAAGGCCACATGCCAAGTCCTGCACTTGGGTCACAACAACCCCAGGCAGGGGGGGTTGAGGAAGTGACCCGCTTCCACTGTGAGGGTGGCTTGAGGAAGAGTGGCTGGAAAGCTGCCTGGCAGAAAAGGACCTGGGGGTGTTGGTCAACAAGTTGGCGGAATACAAGCCAGCAGTGTGCCACGTGGCCAAGAAGGCCAGCAGCACCCTGGCCTGTATCAGGAAGTGTGTCGAGCTGGACTAGGGAAGAGGTTGTCCCTATGTGCTCAGCACTAGTGAGGCCGCACCTCAAATATTGTATTCAGTTTTGGACCCCTTACTACAAGAAAGACATTGAGGTGCTGGAGCATGTCCAAAGAAGGGCAATGAAGCTGGCTGAGGGTCTAGAGTCGAAGCCTTATGAGAAGTATCTAAGGGAGCTGGGACTGTGTAGTTTGGAGAAAAACAGGCTGAGGGGAGACCATATTGCCCTCCACAGCTATCTGAAAGGAGGTTGTATCCAGGTGGGGATCATTCATTTTTCCCAAGTAATAAATGATAGGACAGGAAGGAATAGTCTCAAGTTGTGCCCATGGATGTTCAGATTGGATATTAGGAAAAATTTGTACAGCAAAAGTGTTACCAAGCATTGGAACAGGTTGCCCAGGGAACTGGTTGAGTCACCACCCCTAGAAATATTTAAAAGACATATAGATGTGATGCTTAGGAATGTGGTTTAGAGGTGGACTTGGCAGTGTTAAGTTTACAGCTAGACTTTATGATTTTTTCCAATGTAAATGAAAAATACTCTAGAGGAAATTAAATGAAGTGTTAGCCAAGTAAAAAGCTGAATAACTTGTGAAGGTATTAGGAATTTTACAGAAAATATTTTATGTCTAAATGTAGAATATATTGAAATTATCTTGATTAGACATGGAAAGTAATACTGTATTCCATTTGTGTTACAATAATGCATTCCTATTGCACCATACGGTACACTTAATGAGCTATTTGACCGCTCTTATTGAAGATGTTAATATCATCATAATTGGGTATAATTCTTACTGTGGCTTTTTTTGCACATGATCTAAGAAAAGTTGACTTCAGTTTGAGAACATATCATGTTTTGTTCTAGGAATCCTTTCATCTTTTTCCTTTTTTTTTTTAACCCACAACTGTAGAAAAGCAAATAATCATGAATATGACATGAGGAGGGTCATGTCCCATGAAGTAGACTGGGTTGGTAGCTAGTGAAGAAAATGCCAGAGCTAAGACATTATTGAGTCTGTCCTGGCAGATGCTTTTACCTTGGGACAGCACTGTGCCTTTAGATAATAGGATACTGGTGAATCATTCTGGTGAAAATGAAATTACATTTCCTTCTCTTTCTTTATAATTGATCCAATTACTGGGGTTAGAGTGTTGGAAAGAACTCAATGTTTAAGGTAGACATAGACTAATTTTTAGGAAAATGTGCCTATCTGGACATAATTTGTATTGCTTCATCAGTTTAAGATGTTGGTATCAGCTCTTCTTCAATTATTATGCCACAAAAGGATAGAAAATCATATTACTATTCTTCCTCAGACAAAGTTTAAAGGACTGCTGAAATCCATCGTCTTATCCCCTCTACAACAGTAGAGGAATACTGAAAGGAAAGATACAAAAACAATTTTTTATTTTTTAAGAAAGGGTAGTCTAGGCCAATGTCACAAAACAGTGATTAGTAATAAAAGGGTGTTTTTTACAGTTTTACTGAATCACTTCAAGAGATTGTAAATTCTACTACTTATATAACTACTCAAATAGTTCTGTAAGAAGAATTCCCCTAATCATGCCCAGGATGGAACTGCCACCAGAGCACGAAGGAAAACCATGATAATGCACAGAACAATTAACAGGTATATAAAATTCCTTACCTCCACTCCCAGTAATATTTATTTGTACACAAACTATATCTGCTGCCCAGATTTTAAAATAAAAAATACTTCCTCAGTCTCATAACTTTGGTCACCAGGAGACATGGACTTGATGCTAAGCAACAAACTGGCTAGATTTCCCTGCTACTTATGTTTCAGCTCCTTATGAAATGACTTTTTACATGAGCGAGTATACTATACTTTTTCCAGAACTGGGCTGTGCCTAACTGATAAAATTAAATCACATTTGTCCATTTTGACTATGTGTTCAGGCCTTGCCACTTCTCTAAGAGTGGAATTTTGTTTATCTGTTAGAAGACTTGCAATTTAGCTGCAGGTCTGGTTTCCATTCTGCACTGATATTTCCAGGTTTCACAGAACTGTTTGATACATATAAACTGTGAGATTTCAGTGAGTCATCAACAAAGCTGTTTCATACTCATTTCCTCCAGAATCTCTCATAAACAGATGTGTGTTAAATTGCTCAGTATTAATATTATCTGTCTCATATATAAAGACCTCAGGAAATTAGAAACAAAATGCAAATGAGCCAAACTAATGTTTCTGAAATTCTGTTTCTAAAGTAACACCAGGTTATTTTTAGAGAAACTCTCAAACAGCTTGGTTTGTTTTAAGTAATGACAGTAATGGTGCTGCAAATCATCAGTCATAAATGTTCATTTTTTACCATTTCCCCAGAAGGTGTTTCTATTTTGCTTCCTACTTTTCAGTCTTCAGTGATGCCTTTAGAATTATAAGTGTTTGCTTTGAGCATAGGTTAATAGCTGCTTTTAGAGAGAAGGAAACCATTCCTGTCTAGTTCACCACATAAAAAAAAATTGAGTTTGTTCATTGTAAATGAAAATGTCATAACACCATTCTGAGAATCTAAAAACTTCTCAAAACTTGCCCATAAATAAACAAGCAAACAAACAAACAAATCAAAATAAAGAAACAACCACTGACCAAAGTTTTTCAGGATCTAGTATTTCACCTGAAAACAGAACTAAAAGCTACGTAAGTTGCTATTTGCACGTTTATGTCACCGTTAAACACAAGATGATGGTATGAAGAAAATCCATTTCTGATCCTGATATAGACATTTTTCTCATAATGGAATAATTCATGTTCACTGACTTCACTTGTTCATTTTGCCTCAGTGAGTGTCAATTTTATTAGTCCAGAGATATAGACAAAAAATAAGTACCAAACATGTTCTACAGAGATGTAGTGACCAGTGAGCTTTCTGATCCAGCAGAAAAGTGTGTATTAAAGAAACATTTTCCAAACCAAACCAAAAAACTAAAAACCTAAACACAAAAATCCAAAGATCTTTTTCTTTCACAGTGGATGATTTGTGTTGTGTATGTATCACTTTTATTTTCTGAGCCTTTCAAAGCATATTATGAAAAAATTGTTTTTCAAGTGTGTAGACAGCACAGGCAGACAGAATGTACAAAGTTTCCCTCCCTGTAGCTGCCAGTTAGCTTCAGCAACATTTCCTTTTTTTACAGTGTTTTGCGGGATGGTGTGTTTTGCTAATGAATGATAATGCCAACAAAACCAGCAAATAAGTTCCAGCATTTTGCCAGTTGTGTCAAAAATTATCTGTAAGGTCTCTCCCCAATATTTTAAATACGTGAGACTATATATTTTGATAGATGATACAGTATGTTTACGACAGTGACAAACTGGCATCTGTTCTGATAGCTGAGACAATGTTTTGCACTAGGCTGAGGTAAAAGAATGCATTTCACACATTTCATATGATCAATGTTCATGTCTGCATGAAGCAATGAAACCACTACTAAATCAAGTATCCTAAGGCTTTAAAATTAATACAATCATACCTGGCTTTTAGAAAGTTAGACAGTTTTTAGAGAAAAAAGTAATTCAGTCTTCAGATTTGGGACTTAATTTAAAAAGAAAATATGTAAACCCACACTTCAATATTTATGTTCAATCTAGTTAAATCTGATGGAAAATACATATCTAAACTCTCTGTGAAGTCTTCTTTCTTGGCAGATACCAATGCAAATGTAAAAAATACCAATGCATATGTAAATAAAGCTATTGCAAACTAAAATCATACTGACATTGCAGTCTAAGTGTACCTTGCTTTTTTTTTTTTTGCTTTTTTTTTTCCTCCATGGAGTAAAATCATAACCTCAACGTATCAGTTTTGTTCTGGTAGTTCAACTCATCACTGTTCAATGTCTGGAATTTTACATGTTTTAAGCAGAATGTTGCCAAGCTCATAAATCTCTTGAAGGAAGCCAAGCCAACATTCTTAAAAATAGAGATTTATTTAAATGCATTTTAACATGATGACCCATAGACTAAGGACATTATACCTGTATGGATGTGTGTATATATATATATATATATATAATTTGTATGTCTGGGGAAACTGATATTATTTAACTGGAAACTGTAGGATCTGGGCATGGCATGAAATGATACGGAATAAGGGGTGGATGATGTACTGGGTCTGGTGGGGAAAGAGTTAATTGTTCCCAGGACCTAGCAGGGGCACAGGTATTCCATCCCACTTGAGCCACGCCCAGGGAGATAGCCCGAGCTATCCCGGGAAATGGAGGGACAGGAAGTGAGGGAAGAGGAGGAGGTCCCGCCCCCGGGGCAGAAGGAACAGGGAGAGTAGTGCGGTCAGGTTCGTTCTACGTGCGTCGGCAAGCGGCGGTATCGTAATTGCGGTTGTATACTCCTCTGTCCGTGTTATTGTGGTTATTTCTTGCGCCCTTTGCTATTCTGTTAAATTGCCTTTGTCTCAACCCACGAGTTTTGCCTTTTTTTTCAATTTTCCCCTCCCCGCCGCGCTGCCTGTGTGGACCGTTTTCTGTGCGATCGGCTGCCATGTGGTCCTTTGCTGCCGTCTGAGGCCAAACCACTACAAGTGCTTCATGAAGAGTGTGACCAGCATGTTGAGAGAGGTTATCCTCCACTGCTACTCTGCCCTGGTGAGGCCCCATCTGGAGTACTGTGTCCAGTTCTGGGTTCCCCAATTCAAGAAGGAGAGGGAACTGCTGGAGAGGGTACAGCAGAGGGCTAAAAAGATGATTAAGGGCCTGGAGTATCTCCCTTATGTGGAGAGACCGAGGGGCTGAGAGACCTGGGGCTTTTTAGTGAAGAGAAGGCTGAAGGGGGATCTGATCAATGCCTATAAATGCTTAAAGGGTGGGTGTCGAGAGGATGGGCCTGGTCTTTTTTCAGTGGTGCCCAGTGAAAGGACAAGAGGAAATGGGCACAAACTTGAGTATAAGAAGTTCCACCTAAATGTGAGGAGGAACTTCTTTACTGTGAGAGCGGGAGAGCACTGGGACAGGTGGCCCAAGGAGATGGTGGAGTCTCCATCTCTGGAGACGTTCAAAACCCTTTTGAACCTGCTCTAGGTGGACCTGGTTTGGCAGCAGGGTTGGACTAGATGATCTTGAGAGGTCCTGTCCAACCCCATGTGATTATGTGATTCTGTAACAGTCTAGAGCACAATTCTTATGAAAAACAGCTGAGGGCAGTGGGGCTGTTTGGCCTTCAGAAAAAGAGGCTGAAGGGAGACCTTATCACACTCAACAACTTGAAAGGCAGTTGTAGTGAGGTGGGAGTCTCTTGCCCAAAGTAAGAAGTGATAGAAGACAACTAAATGGCCTCAAGTTGTGCTGGGAAGGTTTATGTTGGATATTTGAAAAAAAATATTTAACCAAAACAGTTGTCAAGCACTGAAGCCGGCTGCACAAGGAAGTGGTTGAATCATTTTAAAAAGTTTAAAAGACGGGCAGGTGTGGCACTTAGGGACATGGTTTAATGGGGTTCTTGACAGTGTCATGTTTAGGGTTGGACTCAATGATCCTAAAGGTTTTTTGCAACCTAAATGATTTTATGATTCTATGATTCTTATGCCGGTTAACAGTCACCTTTCCCACATAGTTCATTAACTTATACTGGTAGATACACATATTCTATCTTCATTGTGGATATTATTCTGAAACCAACTCTTCCTATTACCAAAGAATTTTACTTTTGTGTACCTGGTAGTCAGCCCCTCCAACTTATTGCCTTTTATAGTTTGGAACTTATTTAAGCACAATGTATCCTCACCAACTAGTTAGGGTGAAGAAATCATGAAATCAACATGATTTTCCAAAGTCTTCTAACGAGCAGCTGCTCAGAAGTTACTTTGTAGATCGCTTAGTGGGTGAGGGAAAGGTTGTGGATGTTGTTTCCCTTGACTTCTGTAAGGCCTTTGATATGGTTTCACACAGCATTCTCCTGGAGAAACTGGCTACTCATGGCTTGGATGGCAATACACTTTGTGGGGTGAAAAAGTGGCTGGATTACTGGGCCCAAAGAGTGGTGGTGAATGGAGTTAAATCCAGTTGGTGGCTGTACAAAAGTGATGTTCCCCAGGGCCCAGTATTGGGGCCAGTTCTCTTTAATATCTTTCAATGATGTGGATGAGGTGATCGAGTGCACCCTCAGTAAGTTTGCAGACACCACCAAGTTAGGCAGAACTGTTGATCTGCTTGAGGGTAGAAAGGCTTTACAGAGGGATCTGGACAGGCCGGATTGATGGGCCCAGACCAGTGGCATGAGACACAACAAGGCCACGTGCCAAGGCCTGTGACTTGGGTCACAACAACCCCAGGCAACACTACAGGCTTGAGGAAGAGTGGCTGGAAAGCTGCCTGGCAGAAAAGGACCTGGTGATGTTGGTCAACAAGTTGGCGGAATACAAGCCAGCAGTGTGCCACGTGGCCAAGAAGGCCAGCAGCACCCTGGCCTGTATCAGGTAGTGTGTGGTGAATTGGACTACAGATGTGATTATCCCTCTGTATTTGGCACTAATGAGGCCCCAACTTGTTGGTTTTTTTTCCAACTGACACATTTCTCTCTCTCTTATTCTCTCTCACTTCCCTTCTGGGAAGGGAGAGGGATTAATAGAGAACATCTGTCATTTGTTTAGTTGCCAGCCCAGCCTAAACCTTGACACTCTCTCTCACAAACATTTACTCATGTGTCTTCTAATTCCATTTCTTCTTCTAGGACTGCAAGTTGGTTTTAGATGGAAATCACTGTTCAATAATTCTCCAGAAAACATCAGGAGATCCTTATGAACCCTCATTTTATTTGCCACATTCTGTTCTTCTCATTTAAAATCTAATTTAAATGGTAGTTTGTACATCAGAGTTTGTAGTTCAGTGAGTTTATGTTCCTCTAGCATTTCTTCAGTAACTATAATCAAGTAGTGACAAGTTACTATTATTTGAATTAGCAGTTTTGAATACTTTCTATTGACATTTCTTCTCTCTGCTGTAGAAAGTCCTTCAATTTCACTGTAGTAAATAGCTGTAGTAAACACTGAAATTACCTTCTCTAAGTATAGTGTTTCTTATGTGTATTTTTTCATCTTAACTATATACTGGTTTAGTGCTAGCCAGTAGAAAGCTGTTTGCTTATTATAAAATGAAAAAATGTATTATTCGTTTTAATGCCTTGAGCAATCTGCTTCTCAAAATCTCTAAAATGTTCTTTTCTATTCTATTCATTTTGATATGGTTTCTACTTTTAAAGGGTGTTTTTTATCCACTAATGGCATCTTCTAGGCTGCTGTCTAGTCATGCTGAGGAATTATTTGCCTCTTTATGTTATCTTCTTAAAGTCCATTTTGCGTGGCCTGTGTTTCTAATATTGTATCCTTCTGCAAGCATGCAATGAATATGTATTTTATACTTTCAGGTGAACAGTTTAATTTCTTTCTAATGCACCTCTTTATCTTCAAAGAGCAAAACTAGAATTTTTGGTCCTCACAACTATGAGAAAGCTGGTTTCATATTCATGTTTTTTCTAATGTGAAGTGTCTTTTATATTCTAACATCTTGAACTAGGTTTTGGGTACTTTTGAGAATTAAATCAGATATTTTTCTTATGTGACTTTTCCAAGTAAAATTATTTATAATTTTTAATCACTTAATCTTCATCATGTCCTAATATGTAATTTCCCTGACTGTTCAGTGCCAGGCTACAATTATTACCTTGTTTTCAGTGATGCAGATTGACTGATCTCCTATGCTTCATGGTCCTTGTCCTAATCATTCACCTATGTCAGGGAAACCATTCCAGGTTATTCCATACGCTGGAACCAGGCCAGTCATATACATAGTGAAACAGTGGATTTACTGTCCTGGTCCAAACTGCTGTATTCAGATGCAGAGCTGCTTGGCATGGACCATCAAACCTCACTCATCAGACAATTTGCCACTCCTTGTTTTCCCTGTTTCCTCCCTTTCTTTTCCCTGTTTCATCTCCCTTTATCATTCTCAGTCCCTCTCAGAGAAATTACTTCCCCACCTCCCCGCTATTGCTCCATGAGGGGCTCCAGCACATCCTCCAAGGGTCTGTGAGGCTTAGCCCTTTTCCATGTAACTCCTCTTGCATACTCACGACATACAGATGTCCTTCACATAGCTGTCTGTAACTTTCATCAGCTTTTCAGTTACCAGTTTCATCCAGTGGTTTTCTCATATCATGTGCAGCAGTTTCTCATGTCCAGTTCAATTAGCTTAACTGCAGTCTAGGGCCAAATAGACATCTCGGAGATGTGTCTGCAGCCTTAAAGCTCCAGTAAAGTTCAAAGATATTCAAAGTCTGCAAAATTTAAGGGAAAGGCTTGAATTGCTCTCATAGAAGTGTCAGATCTGTCACTACCTTGTACTGGAATTTTATTCATTAGTAACAAGACATTAGGGATTAGATAGCTCATTTATTTATGTTTCCTATCCCATTGTTTCTTATGAAAGATTACAGAAAATATAGACAGCCACAACCTGGTGAATGTCATAATACCGTACATATCTTTATCGGAAATTTAAATTCTTTTCTATTAAATTCGACTGGGTTTTTTTCAGTGATCCACTGCTTGTCATTGCTCTTATAGTATTTCAGAAATGCTGGTTAACTAAACTTTCCGTTCTAGGATAATTCGGTACCAAGGATTATAAACAAGGGAGAAAGAGTCTCTCATTTCTTCCTCTAATGTCAAGTAAAGCTAAAAAATATATCAGTATCGTGTGGTTTGTAAATCTGTCTTCAGGCATGTTGTTCCATAAACCAAGTTCCTGATTTGTAAATATACTCAGCAAATAAACATCTGTCATGTTTACCATCTGTGCTAAAGCCATCAATACCCCTCTTTAAGAAAATAAAATCATCTCCTCTCCAAAGAAATTTTACCAGGTAAGATTTTTCTTTCCCTGCACTATTTATCTCAAAAGAAACAATCATGCATTCAGCTCATGAAGCAGAATATTGCTGTCTTGTGCGTGGGAAATCAGCTTTTTTTACCAAGTGACTTACAGTCATTAAGTCTGTCATTTTCTTTGTTAAATTCTACACATCAAAGGATGTTGGTTGACCAGTTGTGGTATACAGAACAGGTACCTTTGCTGTCACCAAAATGCTGCCCAACATCTTCCCTTGGTGCTTTTCATGTGCAATGTTGTGATAGTTACTTGGTCTAGCATACTGAGGAAAAATGTGTATGACAGTGGAGAAATAGTTGAAAGACTGATATCACAGTAGTGAAAATAATGTGCAAGGATTTAGAATAGGAAACCCTGTAGCTCTAAAATGCTGCTGACTTACTTGTAAAACTATCTTATATCTTTTGTAAGAGAGAGTTTCCTACAAAGTAAATAATCTTTATTTATATAATTCATTTCACTGCAGTAAAATTTGTCTTTTTCCTTGAGGGTTTGTTTGGGTAGGGACTTTTTGTTCATTTGTTTGTTTTTTCTTTTCTTTTGGGGTTTGGGAAAAGTAATTATGTGAATATTTTCATAGAAGAGGGATTGAAGAGGTGAAGGATAATGGTGCTTGGATAGCCTTCCAAACAAAATACCACCCTCCTTTGATATAAAAGCCATCAGCTCCCTAGTTATAGGTCTTTACAAAAATCCAGCCTGTAACTGCATCAAAAGAGCTATCTTTGTAGATGAGCTTATCCATCAGGTTTCTTGAGAAAGATGACTCAAAATATTCAACCTTTTCTCCACCTACTGCATCTACAGATAGATTCTGCTACCACAGGTCTTTGAAAACTGATGCATCAATCCCATCCATGATCACTCTTTTCTTTACTCGCTTGTCAATCTTATTTCTCTATTGTTAGCACTTTTCCAGAAGGCAGGACACTGAACAACAGAATAAGTTACTATATAAAGATCAAACAGAAAAAAAGTTGAGTTTCCAGAGGAGCGTAACCATTGCATCCAAAGTCTCAGAGGTGCTAGACCAAAACCACCATGACTCTTAAAAGAGATAAAGAAATGTACCTTGCTTGTCAATCCAGAAATTTACTGATAGTCTCATTATATCCCAGTAATCTATTCAAAATTTGTTACTACTCAAGTTACAATGATGCTAATATTTATAATCTGAAGTTCATAAACATGTTACATAGAATTTTAATCCAATATTCACTGTTTCTCTTGAATCTATGCCATTCACTTGGCATTACATTCACCCTTCCTATACCTTTTGTGTCCTAAAGTTCATTAGGCTGTTTCACTCAAGAAAGCTGGAGAAAGGTTTAACAGTAAATTATATGCATCACTGTGACATTGGTGGTAAACATTTCTTTTTCTTCCCTCTGGAAGGTACTTGAGGTTATGTTTATACATTTTTCTAACATGCTTTACACCTTGGTTTTTCATCACTGGTCAATTCCACATCATATCAGAAATCACTATATCTGGTACTTTTCACACATGCTGCATCCTTGTTCTGTGTTTCCTTTGTTACCCCTAAAGCGCGTATTACCCAATATCCAAGCGTCCTTCCTTTAATGATCAGTAATTGACCGCTAATAATTTGTTACTTGCCTGGAACTCCGGTTTCACGTTGTGTTCATATTTTCAAGATCTGTGCTATCATCCTATGCTTGTACTCCTCGGTGTGAACGCACATACTAACTCCCCAGATATTCCTATTAGCTACAGAAATGTAACAAAATTATTAGACCAGTAGGTGCTACATTGCATAATTGCACAAAATTAAGCCAAAACTGTAACAGGTAATACTTATCTGGTCATTACACAGTTGTTAATAATAAACAAGGAAGATCCTGGCAGGCCAATTTAAGATCAGAGAAGTCTTTTCAATCCTACTTCTGAGGCCTTGTAGAGTTAATAAAAAGCTTGTTATCTTTTAATGCCCATGGTGATGGCATATTATGGGACAGAGAAAAACCAGACAGTAGGTAAGGGAGATGAATTCCACATTACATATAGAATACAGGTACTGGACATGTATGGCCCTTACACATTGAATGCATTTTAAGTGGTGCAGTAATATGTTGCAGTGTAAGAGAGGATGTCTTGATCAACCTTATTCACTATCACAACTCCCTTTGACAGATTATATAAAAAAACCCAACTGTATATTTGTCATTGGCACTTATTAGAAAAGGATGTTGCTGCCATAAAGCAATTATTTTTAAATTACATGAGGCTTGAAAGGCCATATAAGCGGCAGCACTGAATGAAGTATTATGGGAATAAGCAGGGCTTCTTCAGTATACCAACAAATTATGATCCAGATGTAGTTATACACTATTCTCAGTTTATAGTATGTCTGGTCTTAATATTTCATCCTAAAAATGTCAGGTTGGTATTGAATCTTGCAGTGTTCTCATATGGCAGAATTGTGCCAGGATTCCTGCTCTTTGTCAAATTTACTATTTCACTATCTGTTTAAACGTGGAATTTGCTTTGGACTTCATGCCAGCCACCAAAAGTAGAAACACTTGTTAGACTGAGCACTGATCTATACAGTTTTCTTCATCAAGCCTATCCATAGCTTCCAGTTTCATGCCAATTCAAAGCCTTTTCCTGATTTATAGTCCAAACTCCTCTCCGTATTTTTATGATCCATCTCCAAATGAGGTTATTTCGTATCCCTAATGGAAAAGAACAAATACAAAAAAACATTGTTTGTTTTAGGATTTCGTACAGCTGCAGGAACGCAATCAGAAATAAATCTAAAGCAACATAGCTTGATAAAAGCTGACTATAATCAGTCTTACTCATAGAATATTACTATGTATTTATCTTCAGCAATATTCTCTTTGAGTGGGCTCTAGACTAATAAAGATACTTTCATTGTGGGTCGCTTCCAGCTGCAAAAAATCAAGACTGGAAAGGAAAGAAAAAAAAGAAAAAGCTGAGCAGGTTTTTTTATAACTCAATATGCATGTATTCAATTGACAATATTTTCAAGGTCTGAATTTCAGGAAGTGTTTAAGGAAGCCTTCTGAAAAGACCTTACAGAAATCTCAAATTTATTCAGCTAATGACTTTTAAGTGACTGAAATGCTCTTTATTTGAGAATCAAGATGTCTGCATTCTGTAAACAGGCCTCTGTTTCCCCAAGCCCTCCATACTCTTTGGGAGCTTCTGTTCTGATATGATTTTGGATTATTGGTTTTTTTCCTCCTCTTCACATAACATTCTGACCAAGAAGGGGCAATCTTTTTTTCCATCAGAAAATATATACTGTTTTCTGTCCTATAAGCGTACATTTAAACTCAGTGTTAACAGACCTTTGTTTGTACTGTACTTCTTCAGGCAAGTGCACAGCTTGTTTTATGGACTCTATCAACTCCGGTTTATTTCATAGCACTTTTGTCTGTCACAGATTGCTTGCAAACAGACTTGCCGGAGGAACATATACTCTTGTCACATACACTTAAATATTGTAAGCGGTCTTCCTTTTGTAATAAATTTTGCTGAGGGGAAACCATGAGTGACCAACCAATTTACCTCTTTTCTTTGCTCACTGTCAAATATCCTTTGTTTGTAAATAAGAAACATAAAATGTCTGCTTGCTACTTACCTTAACCAGGCCTGACAATGTTAACAGTATTCACTGCCACATATAGCATAGAAAAAATATGGATTTTTCCACTAAGTTTTCTTAGAATAATTAAAAGATCTCTGGGATATTTTTATTTGTATGGCAAAGTTATAAAGGCTGTTTATTTGTTATTATATATTCTTTCCATTCATCACAAAACTTCCTTTTTCATATTTTGCAATAGTTGTTCTAAGAATAAAAACGGTGTCCAATGGCTGGCTTTTGATACTGTACTTAAAATCTTCAACAAAATTTAGTACATTGTATACAGTATCTACTAGTCATAGTAGCACAGCACTCAGTGCAGCCTTCGAAAAAGATACTCCATGGGCTTAGATTGTTTTTGTGTCAATATTGTTTGCAACATTCCATTAATTGCCACAACCTGTATAATTTGATTGTACAATTTTAAATCACTATTAGTGAAAAGAAACCAAATAATAAAACTAATGTTTACCTTTTTGCTATCTATCTTTATAATCACAGAATCACAGAATCACCTAGGTTGGAAGGGACCTTTTAAGATCATCTAATCCAACCAATAAAAAAAAAAAAACCAAAACAAAAAACCCACAAAAAACCACAGAAATAACCAAAAGCGCACAAACCACACACCACACCCAAAACAACACCAATCCACTACTAATCCATATTCCTGAGCACCACATCAACTTGTCTCTTGAATACCTCCAGGGATGATGCCTTAGCCACCTCCCAGGGCAGCCCATTCCAGTGCTTGACAACCCTTTCAGTAAAGAAATATTTCCTAATATCTAACCTGAAACTCCTCTGGTGCAACTTGAAGCCATTACCCCTTGTCCTATCATCTGTGACCTGGAAGAAGAGACCAACCCCTGCCTCTCTACAGCCTCCTTTCAGGTAGTTATAGGTCTCCCCTCAGTCTCCTCTTCCCCAGACTGAACAAACCCAGCTCCCTCAGCCTCTCCTCATAAGGCTTGTGTTCCAGACCCCTCACCAGCTTCATTTATATAACTACTGCAATTACTGGTTTGGGGTTTAGGTTAGGGTTAGGTTTGATTTTTTTTTTTCCTGTTCAAAGGAAATTAGACTTGGTCCTTGCTATTTTCCTAGCCTTTTTGGCTACAGTTTGTATTTTTCAATTCGAAAAATCGTACTTTTAGACAGATTTAATGAGATTTTAAAGAATATTTGATAGGCATTAAAATCCAGAATAATGGTGGCAAGAAGAAGCTTTCTGTCAAGAAAATGTAAACTACTTTTATTCAATTAGGAGCTTTATTTTACATGTATCCAGGTGACAGGTATACTTTTTCTCACATCTCTGAAATTATAGCTTCTGGGTGGGTTCTGTTGCTTAGGGAATGTGACACCTGTGAAATATCTCAAAGAGTTAGAAATTACAAGGAATCAATACGGTCTGGGAAATATGTTAATGAATATTTTCACTGTTTGAACTGCTTTTGATTCAGTCATGTTTAACATTTTATTTTCTCTATCACAAGCTCTTGTTAGCAATTTTTGTGTGCTCAGATCTTTGAAAGAATATTTTTCCCCCTTGTATGGCAACATTAGCTTTTTATTTGTTGTCTATTTCTGATTTTTCAAGTAGAGAAAAATAATAACGTGTTTGTATACTTCTATTTAAGTCTCAGAAAGGTTATCTGTGGGAATACTAAGGTCAGGAAACTATCAGTGAGATGTGTAGATGGGCAAACCTAAATGAACAAAGTTTGATTGAAGTATCAAGTTATAAAAGGAGGAGTTTAGCTCCTTTCCTTCAGAGTTTAGACAGAGTTTAGTCAAGATCACTTGTCTCATCCTTGGCTAGGGATGCAATTCCCTTAAGAGAACAAACCTCATATACACTTCACCTATAATGGAAGGGGAAGCATTACACCATGTTGGTATACTCTGTACAAAGATTTGAAAATCTGTGTTAATTCTGAAGTAGATTATATGGCTATTTCCACATTGTTAAATGCTTCTACTACAAGGAGTAATCCCTGCTCTTAGACCAAGGCTGTAAAGTGTTTGTGTTACCTGATTATGAGCCACTTCTAGAGCTCAATGACTCTTACATGTTGTCTGGAGGTTCACAAACATAACTAAAATTTCAGAGGGCATTTCAATTCTAAGTTTCTGAGGTAAAGTGAAGGATAAAGCATGCTCTAGTGAGATACATACAATACATACCAGAGGAACTGAGGTGTGACAGAATGTCAGAAAAGCTCTAGGAGTGCACAAAAATGCAGTATCAGACAAAGCACTGCTAGTTCACTAAGTAGAGCAGGGGGACATAAACATGGTGTATTCTCACCTGTAAACAAAATTGAAAGGGTACCTGGAGTGGCTATCCCCAGAATCAATCAATTTGTTCTGGAAAAAGTTGGTTTTCTTCCCTGAAAAAAGTCCATGATAGTATGCAATGTGAACAATCAGGAGACTGAGACATGGGAGTGAGCTAGAAAACTGATGTATTTCATAGTGTAGATGTTTTCTCAGTTTTGTAGGGAGCACAGCAGAGCAAATGGCAAAATGAAATTATCTTCTTCTAGTGTAATGTTACTATTAACAAGAAGCTATTACATGCTAAATGAGAATAATTTCCTCAGATTTCCAGGCTCCATTACCATACCCAGAGGCAGAGCTGTGTAGTACAATCATGTTGTTTCACATATGAAGGGTCTCTCTGTACACAATAATGTCAAATGTCCAGTAGGGAAGCCTGGAAAACTGAAAGGAACATCAGCTTTGAATAAAATAGTTTGTTTAGGAGCATATACTGTATTAACATAGCATAGCCAGAAGAATTACCAATGTTTTCACAAGTAAAATCAAATACCACCTTCTGTGGAAGAAAAAATTCCCACCTATAATTGTCAGATTTGTCATTGTCACAAATATAGCTGTACAGAAGGCACATACAGAATCTTAGGGAATCTGGTTTGCAGCAGATATTTTTTATTATTTAAACACCATGAAAATGGAAAGAAAAGTCCCATAAAGTCCATGCTTACTTGGTCAGCATATCTTTGACTTTTCCTGGAAGTAGAAGTTACTCTATCTAGTCTGCATTTTGTGCATTGTAACTATTGAGCTATTTAATACCATGTGTATATCATCTACAGCGATGTAAATAATCTGGATTGTACTCAGCAGTAATGTTTATTTGCACTTCTGCAATAACTTGACCTTCACCACCTTGATGTATGATGAAATCCTACAGAATCATTCCTATTCCACTTCATTCCTTGAACATATTCTCCATTTGTAATATGTAGAATAATTTACATTCCGTATTACATATAGGTTAGGTATATCTCAGAAAATTTCTATTTGAAGTTCATCATAAATTCAGTTTATTATAAGAATGACATGGTAAATACACTTAGAGAAAATAATTGAGTTATCTAATGTAGCTTTTTTTCTTCTTTTTTATATTTTAATGGCACTTTCACTCAACTGCTCTGGGATGTCCATCTTCATGATTTATACAGTATTGGCTGTATACAGCTGACAACTTGACATTCCAAGAACAAGACTATAATAAAATTTGAATTTCTCCATCAATCTGTCATAGCTTCAATACTAAGCATATATAAAATAATGAGATGTAATCCATTTTGGCAAACATAGTCAGAAAAAACAAAGGCAGATTTGGTAATGTGGTCTGTATCTTAATGTTTGTCACATCTTCCATAACCTGTTGAAAGAACCAAAGGATCCTCAGAGTATATTGAAATACAAAAGTATTTCACCTTTCCATTTCTCAGCTTGCCTGAAGTCCATGTGGATAGGAGGCATAAACAGGAGATGCATCGAAAGTTATTAACTAGGATTTAACTTAAGGTAAACAGAAATGTTTTAATCTCAGCTACCAGAAAATATAAAACCTATATGAATGTTAACTCTGTTATGCTTATGTATTTTCTCCAGTACTTTCCTCAGGACAAAATAAATGAAAGATAAAATGAAAAGTGAAATTGGATTATTTTTTAGTTTTGTAGGGTTTTCAAAAATCTGTTAGAAAGATGTACTTATCATCTAGATAATGACTGCAATAAACTAAAATAGGATATAAATAAAGTTTAATCAGATGTATAAGGCACATATTGCTTCTTAAAACTAAGTAATCATAATGATTTAATGAAGATTGTCATGATGAACTCATCATTGGTGGGCACTGGTATTGTCAGGTGTAGGTATGAGCTAAGTTCTGTTAGATACTCAAAGACATTACAATAGTTATCTATGTTCAGAGGGACCCTCCTGTGTTTCAGTTTGTGCTTGTTGCCTTTGATCCTGTCACTGGGCACCACTCTCTTTGCACTCTCTCTTCATGTGTTTAGATATATGAAAATGAGCCTTTTCTTCTGTAGGCTGAACAGTCCCAGATGTTTATGCTCCAGTGATGATATTCTGTCTTTTATCTGTCTTATTTTTTTTAATATGACTAATCAGAACAAAAGTACGGAAGAAGAGGGCAACAAAGCTGGTGAAAGGGCTGGAAGGAATGTACTATAAAAAGCAGTTAAGGACCCTGGGATTATCTAGTTTGGAGAAAAGGAGGCCTGGGGCAATCTCATTACTCTTTATAGATTCCTGAGGAGGGGAAGGAGAGAGGGAGGTTCTGATCTCTTCTCCCTGGAATCCAGTGAGGACACATGGGAATGGTTCACAGTTGCATCAGGGGAGGTTCAGATGGGACATTAGGAAGAATTTGTGAACCAAGAGGGTGGTCAAACACTGAAACAGGCTTCATAAAGAGGTGGTTTGATGTCCCAGGTCTGTCAATGTTTAAGAGACTTTTGGACAATGCTCCTGATAATGTGCTTTAACTTTTAGTCGGCCCTGAAATGGTCAAGCAGATGGATTAGATGACTGTTGTAGATCCCTTTCTAATGAAATATATTCTATTCTAGTTTACTCTAGTCTGGTCTATTCTAGTCTATTCTATGACTGTATTTTAGTCATAAATCTCATCTCACTTTCTCATCTACGTGTCTGACATCTGTTGGCTTCTTTAATGCTTTCAGAGTGTCATTAACTGCTTTCTTCTTGGGAATTTCAGTTGGGTCAATTGAGTAATTGACGTCTTATAGGTTGAAGCTTTTAATATGTATATTTCCAAATTAAATGGTATTTCTCTCAGTAGAAGTAAAATTACCCAGGAGCCAATCTGCTCTCATTATGGAAAGTACTATTAATTAATGCAACCCTTGTACAATATAACTTTACAATTATAAACTGCTTCTGCATCTGTCTTACATACTGATACCCAGCTAACTGCAATCATCTTAGTTTCTTGTGAAATCTTTAGTAGTCCTAAGAAATTGTATATGAGCCCAGGGTCATTTGATGTTGATCAGTGTCACCCTATCAGTTCTTGACAACTGTAAAACCAGGATACTTTAGATAAAGTAGGTTTTTGCTGCTTCTCTTGGGGAAGGGAAAGGAACACAAATCAAAAATTGTATTATTTGGCAATATAGAATTATTGGATGTTTTTTAATTTCATGGCATCAAAACTTAGTACAATATTCGGAATGTTCCAGGATGTCTTAATGTCTGTCACACTACTCCTCTTAATATTTCATTGTAAATTTAACTATAGACTAAAAGGTCTGATTTAGGATATATATGATGTAACATACTTTTTTTCAAATTGTTTAACTTCCTGCCTAGAAATATAAATGTGTGACCTGTGAATTTTTAAATCAGAGCAATGACACTGATCTCCTTTATAAAATGCCTGAAGATCTCCTCATGAAAAATGTTCTGCACGAACTAAAGATTATGATCATACACTTGGTTTAGCAAGGAGGTTCCTAGAAGTACAAGGAAAGGGTATGTAAAGTCAGAGATATTTATAGAAACATGAACTATCACTTTTTTAGGTAATTTCTAAATTTAGATATTTCTAAATTCGATAATTTAGATAATTTAGATTATTTCTTATTAACGTTACTGGACTCATAAGTAATGCTGCACTGGAATCAATCGCTCTGTTTCCTGTTTTTTAAAACCTTTAAAAATATGAGTAGTAAAAATGTGATGATTCTAGGTTGTGCTCTCTATGGCTTATTTCTTTAGGATTGTGTAAGTTACCATCATGCCTGTAAACATTCCTTCGATAAAAAAAACCCAAAACACCAAACCATCACAAAATAAAGAACAGGTCTAAGCCACAACAATATCTTGCAGTCAAAATTAACAATTTTTATATATACATACAGCCTGTGGGCCTTGTTCTTCATTGACAGCTTTTTCCAGATGATGGTAATAGATGTTACTGAAGTTTCACAGTTATTCTTCTTTTATGACCAGAGCCTTGCCAGCAGGGATCTGAACAGTACATCTACTTTCAGCCTTTTCAAAACATTTGCAGAGAAGATAAATTATTTCAAAAACTTATTTCCTGGTTTGACCTATCCCAGTTGCCATCTTTGCAATGGAGCTAGAAGAAAAGTAAGGTCTATATTACCGTGTTTCAGTAATGTTTTATATGTGAGCTGTTTAAATTCATTGAGGATATTCACAGGATAAAAGAAGAAAATTAGCACTTTGTGGATAGTTGAATCAAGTAATTTCTCATGCTTCTTGTCTGTATTGCTTTCTTGGAACAAGTGTTCTTTACATAAATTATTTGACTTTATGACATAAAAAAGTGAATTCTGTCAAAGAAATGGCAAAGAGTCTGCCTAAGACACTTAGTGTGTAATGCACATGAGCAATTAGGAAGCGAAATAAACAGATACAGTGATGCAGATGGAATGGTCCATTGTAAAAAGAGCATAAAGTTGTTCACTTGTATTCATGTGTCATACTTGTGATATTCATTCATACACATAAGTGTCTTTAATTTCCTTCTCAGAACTAAAATAAAACTAAATAAAGGACTAGATTTAGTTAATGACTTTAGGTAGCCTGATTCTCAGCTCTGCAGTGCCTAAAAATTAGTTGACATAAGGTCCTGCATGAAAATAACAGCAAAGAAAAACATGTTTTAACTGTGATTTCCAGCATCTGTCAGCTGCTAAAAAGACTGTAAGAAACAACAGAGAAAGGGCTCCGTCTGTTTTGTTATGTGCCTCTGTGAAAAAGTTGAATCTCAAATATTGTTATTCACTTATGTACGCAGTTTGCTATTTTAATCTAAAAGAGTGGCTTGCATGATGGCCTAAATGGGTCATTATTTCTTCTTGTCATGCCTCTGGCACTTTGCTGCTTTATACAACTGACTGCCATATGTGTGCTTTGAAGCTGACCTCATAATCAGAATGAAAAGCATTTTCAGTTGTTACCACTGATGCTGGGCTATTACAAAACAAGGTTGCAAATTTCATGGAGACCAAAAGGTGACCAGAAAATAGCATTCCTTACGAAGGCAGAGGGATTTGAATGTTATTTATTTAATGTAAATTATACAAGGTACACATTGCAACACTAAACATTTTGTCTAGATATAAGGAAAAATAAATCACGGAGATGACACTGCAATAGGGTGACCAGAGTGTGTGGAATCTCTACCCTTGTAGATACTGAAAATTCAGCTACACAATACCCTGAGCAACCTTACCTAACTTCTAAGCTAGCCTTAGTCTGAGAAAGTGGTTGAATTAATTCACTTCCAGCTGTCTCACCGTGGAGCTGACTCACTCTGTGAGTCTGAGTAGGCTTTCCAGAGAGGTTTTAAGCTCTGAAATATCAGTTTTCTGGATCATAAATATCTCTTGATACGAATTAGATGCATGCTCAGCATTGGCTGTGACTTTGTGTGTCTAACAAAGATTTAGACCCCTATGTTTTAGACATGGCTTTTCTACCCTGTTCTCCTTAACTGAGGAAGGTATACTCTTATTAAATTGCAGCTTGGGTAGCCTAAGGATCCATTTAAACACCTTGATGGACTGGACTGATCTTTAAGGTGTATAACCACTAAAAAATGAAAATAATTCTCTACAAAGATGATACAGAAATTTTAGTGTGATTTGCAACAGTCATAAAACTGTATAGGAATCCACACAAGCTAACCAATTGGAAACAGAAGAAAAGAAACTGTACATCCTCCTTTCTCATATATATATGTACACATCAGGTTCTGTGTTGTGAAGGGATAGCTATTTCAGTTATTTCTTCTCATATAAAAATAAGCTTAAAAAGGGGATTGTATATCACTCTTAAAACACAACAAAGGAAAACATGGTAGAATAATTTCTAAGGTGTGGGACATTTACAATTAATGTCCTCCTGATTGGAGGATTGAAATAATTTTTAATTTCTTAGAATATTTCTCTGACCTCTTAGCAATCATTGTGGTAGAGAGAAAAGAAATATGACTGCCTCATAGATAGTCTGCTTATGACTGCTTATGCTTGTGATTCCCTAAATGTGGTAGACGTGAACTGTGAGAACCTCTATTATTATACATCTTCAGGACACACAAACGTAAAGGAAATTTATAGCGGAAAAGCAATTTGTATTCTTAGTTGCAGCATCTTACTTGCTCAATATAATTTTCCCTGGGCTTAGAAAAGGTGGGAATCACCGGTTTGTTCACATGTGTCACTTCAAATAGATAAAAGAGGACAGTAGGCAAGAAGAAGTTGTAGCAACACTTTTAGTTTGCTATTAGAAAGGAGTTGAAAATATGTTAGCACTTATATTATTGTTTTTGAAAAGTAGCGATATCACATGCTTGTGTCCCTTGTGTATTAAATATTTTTCTAATCCTCTATCAATACGGAATGTTATGAAACAATGTCTGTTAGGAATAAACATTTTGAAATCAGCAAACCTGAATTTCTTGAAGTTATGTGTTCTAAAAGAAGTATTTTAGGACATCTCTGGCACACACTTGAACGTGGAGCAGCACACAGCAAAACCCCCCAAAGCCCAATAAAGATATAATTTGTAGTATTTTTGTTATATCATCCATCTGATTTACAAATATGTCCAGGAATTATAGGTCACATCCCAAGCTTATTGACTTTAGTGTAAAATTCTTCCATCAGCTCCAATAATCTGTGTACACTGCAATTATTCAAGAGGTTAGTAAAGAAAACCAAGAGATTAAAAATCCAACAGCTTTTTATAAATTTATGTCTGTCAAATACATTTTGTGATCTGACTGATAATCCAGTATGTAATGAAATCCATAGAAAACCCACAAGTTAAGATTTGTTTTATGTCCTTTTGCTTCTGATACTAAAACTCCTGCACTTTTAACTCTGAAAGAACATTTACAGATTATTTTAAAAGGTCAGTCTTAGAAAATGAGCTTTCACATTAGTTAACAGTAGTTAATATTTTTCAGAATTTTCAAAGTCTACTAATTATCTGCAAAATTCAGTAAAACTTATATTCATTGTCATGACAAGCGTCAGTCTTCAAATAAACATACTAGTCTTAGCCTTTCATCTAGTTGCCTATAGCTAGTATTTTCTTCTATTATCAATAGTATATATACACACCTAGATTAAGTAGCTTGAAAGGAACATTTTATAGGTCTGAACAATTAATACCGTACTAACTAATGTATCTGAACAATATATTAAAATCGAAAATGGAAAATCCCCAAATCTTAAGGTAATAGAGGATTTAGGTATGCTGCTTCTACAAGTCAGTCATGTCCCTAAGATAAGCACATTAGTTTTCCACAGTTCTCTGTCAGACCAATCAGTACAAAGAAGATGGGAGATACTTATGTCTTAAAAAATAAGTCCTGGGGTAAATCCATAAATGACAGGAAACACACTTTCTATATCTCCACACCTCTTTTGCCTACATATTCACAGCAAAACATGTGCAATCTTCACTCAGTTTGTCTGGGGCTGTGCAGGCCCTTTTCCAAAGGCATACCTTACAATACCGGTTTAAAATTTAAGTAGCTCTTTGCTTACCACAATTTTATTCTTGAATAAAAGTATTTTTGAAATTTTTCCTCATACTAAATCATACTATTTACTTATACATTTTGTCCTGATGATTTAGAAATTAATAGCATGCAGTAATTATCTTCCAGTTCAAAGTATGAAATGGAAACATTGACACAAGATAAAATACATACAAAATGAACTATTTTTTCCTTTGAAAAGCTGTAACCTTCTTGTAACATTTTGATTTCTAACAATTTTTTTAAATTATTTTCCATTTCATTAGTCTCTGCTTATTATCATTTGCTGGTTTGCACCTTAACTCAACACTGTTCTTATTTTTTTCCCCTAACATCCAGACATCTTCTATCTATTTATTCCTCAGAAGACCTTCATTACAACAACCTTTTGAAATATTGGCCTTATTTATGTGTCTTTTGATCAAAATCAGACTATTGTTTCTACAAATGTCAGAGTTGGAGAAAATCACCCTGTTTAAATACTTTTTTCTTTAGCTGCTCCAACAGCAATGGGAAATAGTTGGAAAAAAGGATGTGATGGAAGAGAGTAGGGGCCTGCTGCATTGCTTCCTACTGCAGATGTTGTGTGCTAATTTTATGTGGAGTTCTCAAAAGTGAATGCATTCTTCCTCAGTCTGAAACTTTACAACAAGAAAGTAGTAAGAGCAAGACAGCAATTCACATAAGCACAGAGTCCTGGTAAGTTGTACAACCATGATGAGGCAACTTCAATCTTTACTTCTGCAGGCAGCCATTGGAAGTCAGAGAATGTTTCCACTTGGATGGGAAAAAAAAACCCCACATACAGAATGGGGTGACAATGGAGCAGATTTTTTTTACTTAACTTTGAATGTTTCTAAGCTGAGCTGCTATTTGGGTATTAATTGATGCAAAATAGGCATCTCACACTGTGAGAAAACTATGCACTTTTGAAATGTGCTAAATTTTTTTTTTTCATAAGCTTAAACTTGATAAAATCCAGCTTTCCATTGGAATAACCATTTCAAAATGAAAGATATTGTTGCAGCACAGATGGTACCCTAGTGATCAACACAACCATCAGAAACAACAAAAACTCACCTTCCAGACTTGTTAAAGACAAGCAGAGAAGAGCTTAAACCTGTTTTCCTTTATGTGAACCCCTTTATGTGATTTAGGTTGAGTTGTCTGTTTATTTTGAAACATCTTCAAGCTCAAACTAAGAAGATTAGAACATATTGGTATGAACTGAAGACAAAGCAGCCCAGATCTGGTCACAAATAATAGTTTCCTAACAGCATCTGATCATTCTGGGGTAGGAAACTGTCTATATTCCTCAGTGACAAATTGCTTAGTCATTTTAATTCTCATTTTTAGCTACCTCTTCTCCTTACTATGTCTGGTACTTACTTACTATTTTGTCTTTCCATTGAATTACTCAGACTATACTAAACTACCATTTGTTTTTCTTGTGCTGCCAAATCGTTTACCTAATACCATATACAAAATTGTTCTACAAGGAGGCAGTTGTAAGAAGAGATAGACAAACATGTATCACTCTATGTCAGGATCATTAATTTGAGCTTAATAATGTTCTAATTGTGTATCAGTTAAAATACTATCCTTGTCTCCAAAAAAAAAATATCAGATAATAGTGGAAATTTAAGCCTAGAAATCCATAAAGATTACATACTAGGACTACTCCTCACTATAACTACAGCCAGTTGTAAAGCATCTGCAGTAAGTATCCTTGCAAATTAAATATGTACTGATTTTTTTTCATTCTAAATTGTGACTTTCAACAAGACTGCAGCACTTTTTAATGAGAATGTGTTTTAAGTTATATTAATGTAACTGGTGTTCTTTTATTGTGCATTTTACTGTCATTTCAATATCTGTGGGCTTTAAAATATGTTACAATGTTAAACTGAATTTTCTTAATAGATGTATAGAATATGCGGTTAAGATCCATCTATTTTGAGTGACTGAATTAGAGTGTCACATTATATGCAAAAGCTATTAGAATCATAGCATCATTTAGATTGAAAAAGACCCTTAAGAAAATTGAGTCTGACTGTAAACCGAATGCTTCCAAGTCCACCACTAAACAACATCCCTGACCCCCCCATCCACACATCTTTTAAATTCCTCCAGGGATGGTGATTCAACCATTTTCCTGGACAGCCTGTTCCAATGCTTGACAACCTTTTTGATGTAGAAATGTTTTCAAATATCTAAGTCAACCCTCCCTTGGTGCTACTTGAGGCATTTTCCCCTGGTCCTATCACTTGTTATTTGAACGGAGATACTGACCCCCACCTGGCTACAACCTCCTTTCAGGTAGTTGTAGAGAGCAATAAGGTCTCCCCCAAGTCTCCTCTTCTCCAGGCAAAACAACCCCAGTTCCATCAGTTGCTTCTCATAGGAATTGGGCTCTAGATCCTCGACCAGCTTCATTGCCCTTTGTACACCCACCAGCACCTCAATGTCTTTCTTATAGTGGTGGGCCCAAACTGAACAAAGTATTCAAGGTGCAGCCTCAGCAGTGCTGTGTACACTTCCCTACTCCTGCTGGACACACTATTTGTAATACATGGCAGGATGCTGTGGGCCTTCTTGGCCACCTGGGCACACTTTTGGCTCATATTCAGCTGGCTGTCTACCAGTATCCACAGGTCCTTTTCTGCTAGGAAGCTTTCCAACCACTCTTCCCCAAGCCTGTAGCACTGCATGGAATTGTTGTGACCCAAGTTCAGGATCCAACATTTGTCCTTGTTGAACTCATGGAATTGAGGTTCCTCTCAGGTGGTGAGGAACACAGTGGTTAAGCTCTTTTGTGGAACACTGGCTGGACTGGGGAGGGGGGGGCTGAAACCAGGGAAACCTGGGGAATAATAGAGAGCCTTTCCAGGAGCTGTCAGCTCTCATGAGTGAGGCTGATGAGCTTAGGCATTGCCAGGAGCAGCCATAGGAGATTTAAACACCCCTAGGGAGTGCAAGCAACCAGGAGCACTGCAAACATGGTGGGTAAACAGTGCATGGCACATCAGTTTGTGCAGCAGTTCTCACAGGAGAGCATACAAAAAGGGCCCTGCAACATGCTTGTAGCTTGCAATCCAGGGAAATGCTTTAGGTCTTTGCTAATATGATGGGCACTCACCTCAGAGTTAAAACCCATGCTCCTACAGAGAAAGCCCCTGAGATGCCTGAAGCATCCGCCTAGACAGTACTGATAAGGAAGGAGATTTTAGTACAGGTGGTAAGTTGTATCAAATGCACAGACCTTTCTCCTGGTGATAAGGTAGGTACCTGCTGAAAGTGTGCACAGGTTGATGACCTGTTACGTGAAGTAGTTCAGTTCCAGAAAATAGTTAAAATGTTGTGTAATATTAGAGGAGCTGAATTGAGATATATAGGTGGTTTCATGACCATGTTCCTGTAGTGGACACCACTGACAATAAGGCACCTTGGGCCCTGGTGACCCACAAAGCAGGACTCTGCTTCAGTCTCCACCATCAAGCATCATAATCATAAACAGATATGAAGCTTTAACAGATATAGACACCCATGAGCAAGATCTGTAAGGGGAAATTGTACCAACACAGTGGATACCATACAAAGAAATAACAAGTACTAGTAATGAGTGACTTTATGTTGAAGGGCACTGAACACCCATCTGCTGACCTGACTGAGGACATGAGAGTTATGCTACTTTCAAGAAGCTAAGATCTGAAGCATTGCCAAGAGGGTGCCACAATTTGTTAAGAGCATGAACTACTTACTATCCACTGTTACTCTCTCATGAGTGCACAAATGACACTGCAAGGCAAAATTAAGGCAGAGTACTCATCAGTGACCCGGAATATGGGACAGAGTGTACCCTCAGCAAGTTTCTGATGACACAAAACTAGGAGGAGTGGCTGACACACCAGAAAGCTGTGGCTGCATTTAGTGAGACCTGGACAGACAAGAGAGCTGGGTGGAGAGGAACCATATGAAGTTCAGCAAGGGCAAGTGTAGGGTCCTACACTTAAGGAGGAATAACACCATGGATCAGGACAGGTTAGAGGCTAACCTACTGGAAAGCAGCTCTGTGGAGAAGGGCCTGTGAATCCTGCTAAACAAGACCATGAGGCAGCAATATGCCTTTGTGGCCAAAAAGGTCAATGGTCTCCTGGGGTCCATTCAAAAGAGTATGGCCAGCAGGTCAATAAGTTCATCCTCTGCCCTGGTGAGACCACATCTGGAGTACTGTGTCCAGTTCTCGGTTCCCCAGTTCAAGAAAGAAGGAGAAGCCTGGAGAGAGTCCAGCAGAGGTCTACAAAGATGATCAGTGGACTGTAGCATCTCTCTTGTGAGGAAAGGTGAGTCTGTTTAGCCTGGAGAAGAAAAGACTGAGAGTGGGATTCATCAATGATTATAAATATCTAAAGGGCAAGTGTCAAGAGGATGGGGGCAGACTCTTTTCAGTAGTGCCCAACAAAAGGAGAATGGACAATGGGCACAAGCTGGAAGAGCATGTACCTGAAGGAAAAAATTCTTTACTTTGAGGGGGACACAGCACTAGAACAGGCTTCCCATAGAGATTATGGAGTCTCCTCCTATAGAGATATTCAAAACCTGTCTGGATATGATCCTGTGCAACCTGCTTTAGGTGAACCTGCTTTAGCATGGGGGGTCCAACTAGGTGATCTCCAAAGGTCCCTTCCGACCTATTATTCTGTGATTCTGTGATTTTGTGAATTTCTGTAGAACCTTCCTACCCTCAAGCAAATCAACACTCCCACACAACTTGATATTGTCAGCAACCTTCTGAGGGTGCACTTGTCCAGATTGTTCATAAAGATATTAAACAAAACTGTCCCCAGTACTGAGCCCCAGGGAACACCACTTGTGACTGACCAACTGCGTTTACCTCCATTCCCCACTGCTCTTTGGAGCAGGCCATCCAGCCACTTTTTCACCTCGCAAAGCATATGCCCATCCACGCTATGAACAGACAGTTTCTCCAGGAGAATACTGTGGCAGATGGTGTCAAAGGATTTACTGAAGTCTGGATAGGCAACATCCACAGCCTTTCCTTCATCCACTAAAGGGGTCACCTTGTCATAGGAGGAGATCAAGTTAGTCAAGCAGGACCTGCCTTTCACAAACCCCGGCTGATTGGATTTGGCCACCTGGTTGTTCTGTATGCACCAAGTGATGACACTCAAGATGATCTGCTCAATAAAATTTGTTAACTTGTAAATTTGCTCCATAAAATTATTAACAATAGAATAAAAGTAGTCTCAAAGGAGACTAATATTTTTCTCCACATCTTCTTCATTATTAAAAGACTGAACATTTTAAACTCTGTGAATGGGGAATACAGCTAGCTATCCAATATCTGGCTAAACTGAAATGCTATTTTCTGAAACTATAGTTTTATTATTCTCAACATTAATATGTAATTTTAGACTTACATATATGCTAAAAAGTTATGACCAATGGTTACAGATGAAATGTGAATGCAAATTTTATCTTGGGGCATTTAAATAAGAGATTTAATATAATTAATTTATAGTATTGGCATTCTAGTTAATCATAAATTTGATGATAATGAACATAAATCCTGTGAGAATTTTAAAAAGTGAATTTTGTTATTGCAGCATTAGTATTTAATTTAGAACTATTTGAAGTTCATGCCTGTCGTTGCTAGCAATTTTTACCTATATAACTGAAATGAAATACTAACTCATCAGTATAGAAAATTTCAGCATAAATACAAGTTGTGTGGAATTTTATGATTTACTTAATACTGTAATAACAATGTAATAGTTTAGGCTGGTCTGATCACTAAACAAAGGACAAATTTTCTCTTTTAACCTCTCAATTTCAATTTTCAACTATGTTCTCAATAATACTCAATAATTTCAATTATGTTCTCAAAGAAGTTATTGAATTATTGTTATTTGAAACAACTTTTTCTATTGTTTTTTACTGAGTGTGCCTGATACTTCTGTTTTTAAAAGACCACATAAAGCTAGCATATTTTTTCTTTCCATATTTAATACATTTTCTTTAAACATTTATTTAGATTTAATTTTTCACTGAACTTATATCTCAGGCTAAATTAAATTTATTTATTGAAATTCAAATTCAATCTGTGAACATCATAACATGAATTATGTTATGAGAAAATACATAGATTTTTTTTTAGGAGGTTTGTAGGTTTGGGGGTTTCTTTTGTGTTTTTATTAAATTGTTACAGTGATGTATCTCAAAGTTACAACTTGACATTTGAAAGAAGGCATGCCTCCCCGCTGGCTCTGCCTACAAAAGTCTTCCTAATTGTGAATCAGATAAGTCAAAGTTCATCTGTTTTCAGCCAATTTTTGATACAACATCATAAATAAATTAACCTACATTGCTATGCAAACTAAGCAGCCTCTGGCCTAGAAATGAGCAGCATCTTTTCTTCATCTGGTATAGAGAATGAGAAATTTGCATGAGAAATGACAGAAGGCATTTGTTCTCCTCTGTGCTGTTAATCTACTAGTATGGTAACTGGATTTCTGATATGGCCTGAGCTGAGTGCAGGCAGGAGATGAAGGCAGAAGACGGATAGAAATTCTGAGTTGGGTGAGACTGGAGAATTACACTCCGAACTAGCCAAGAAAGGAAAAGACAATGACCTGAAAGGGTTGCTATTACAGACTGAGCACCTGCTGAAATTCCACAATACTCTTTTAACTGAATGAAAAATATATAATGAAAAGTAAGTTTTCTCACTCTTTTTCAATAAGCTCTATTTCTATGCTAATCACTCTGCCTCTCCTCAACATCTGTGGAATTAGGATAACAATTGACAATAATGATTATACTTATTATATCAGTTATACTGATTACATTTATGATTTAAAATAATGAATCATAATTCCTTTAACATGAATGCTGTAGACTTCAAATATACACCTTGGTACCATAACATTTCCCAGCATTATGGGGAAAATTCTCAAACTTGTACTCTTAAATGCTCACAATTTTTCAGTATACCCAAGAACTCAGAAGGAAGGTGTCATGTTTTATGGAGGTCTTTTAGCTGAAGTCAGTACTTCAGCAGAAGCTGTGGCTTTGATCCTTTTGATCCCCCAGTGACTTTTGGTCAGGGAGATAAGCGCTAGAATAACAAATCAGAAGATCACAACCTGTTGAGCAGCACACTGAACATTACACTGGAGAGCAGAGGCTCTCAAAGTGATTTAGGTGGCATTCTGGACAATTAATAGACATAAGTACTCATTTCAATGCTGTGAGAGACTAGGTGATTCATGTCTCGGATGAATTAATACAAGAGTAGTGAGCAAGTCAATAAAATGTGAAAACCTATATTAAGCTTAAAGTCTTGATATGTCCAGTAAAAAAACTGAAGATTTTTCGACAGTATGTAAAAGTGATGACATAATGGTTCAATAACTGGAAAAATGCCCTTATGATAAGTTTACTGTGTTTAATTTATTAAAGAGATGATGTTGCAATATAAATTTCCCCGTGATAAAGAGAATCCTCAGTGCAAAATATATCTTAACAGCAACAAAGGATGGTGTATTAGTAACTAAAAGCTGAGAGCTGTAGCCAGTTATTTTAGAAATGTGGCCTTGTTCTTCAAAAGGAAAGTGATTTAATACAGAAACAATATTTAATTACTGGAAAAAACGCCATTGGAGGTGGTGCACAGATCTCCATTTCCTAACAATTCACACTAAGGTGAAACATTTTCTGAAACTTAAGCTTTCCTCCAATGCTGTTCTTCATGCCAAGTCATTGAAAAATGACTTGGCTGGGTAACACATTCTCATGTTATATCTATGTTAGTAATAGATAGTTAAGCCTGCCAAGTGTTAGCTTAGTGGCTGCTCTTAAAAAGTATGGATTAGTGTCTCAGTACAATCTGAAAGGTTTATTTTACTAATGGAAATAGAGGTAAATAACAGCTTGGTAACTAGATTGAAAATTAGGAAATTAATCCTTCCTGGCCCAAAGATTAATGTTCCTCTGCTAGAGGAATTAAAAAATAAAAGTAACTTTATGACTCTGTATGCCAGTTCAGTAACTATTGCTGGAACAATAGACTTTGCGGTTGAAGAGGACTTGGCAATCAGGTTGAAATCTTTGTTCTAAACTAAGCCAAGCAGAAGGACACCCCAATAGTTGAGTTCTGTTCGGAATTTAGAAGAATTGCAGCAACTGTGGGGTTTCTTCCCCTTTTTTATTGTAAGCTGTGCAGTTAGTAAAGAATCCAGACTAGTATTGATATTCCTGATTCAGAGACCAAAGCAAAACAATCTAGTTTACTCATTAAAAAATAACTTTTAAAAGTTCTACTAACCACTGCCTGAGAAAGCAGAATTTCAGCATATATTTACCCCCAAAAAAGTAAAAAAACCCAGTCTCTTGCCTTAACATCCTGACTTGTATAGAACATAGTAAAAGTATTGTGACAAAGACAGACAGGAAACTTATTTTGGAAGACATTTGAGTTGTCAAGTTAATTCTAACAGTCCTAATATGGTTTTATATATTATCTCACTGGTATGAGCCATTCTGGACTACGACTGTATAAATATAAAATATAATTAAGACAAAATAATGAACGGAGACTAAAATTTAAAATAGCATAAAGTGACTTCATATAACAAAAGTGTAATCAGATCGAATCAGTCAAATATATACATACATATGTACTGTATATGCACATATATACTCTCATATGCAAAGAGAGAGTTGGAGAAAATGTGTATTATTTATTTTCTTTAGTCTAAAAGAAAAAGATTTTAGTTTAGTATAGAAAATGTATTATTAAATGCATGGGAAAATAACATCCAACTGTTTACACTTAAATCTATTTCAGACAACACCTTGACAGCTGTTGAACAGTGTAGGTAAGTGTAACACAGCCAGAGCCATATTCTCAAGCTGAAAACTTCAAGATGAATCACTTCTCTGGAGGAGAACAGAATTAAAAAAAAACATTTGCATGTGACTTTGAGAGAGGGAGAATGTACCTTTCCCTGAAAAAGACATGAAAATTTTGCTTCATTCATCTGCCCTGAGTTTCCCTTCCTTATAGTATTTTTCTAAAATGCATATATAGCTCTGAAATAAAATACTGAGGGTATCTCAAGTGATCTTTTTAAAATTCATTACACTACAGTGTGTTAGATCTTTTTTGTAAATTGTTGGAGACATTTGAAATAATCTTTTAGTAACAGATTAAGCAGTAAAACAGTCAATATTTTATTACTAGTATTGAGTTTAAAGAAAGCATCATTGCTAGAACATCAGGTTCAATTAAAAACTGAAAATTTGAAATTAAAGACACCTTCCATATAAAAAGTATCTGCATACAGTCCAACTCATGGTTAAATGTTTGACTTCTTTATTGAACACATTGATTTCAACTGATATACAGTTGATAAGACAGTTGATAAGATATACAAAGATATGATCTTTATTTCAAATATGAATCCACTGAACCAAATGTTGGAAAAAAAACATGTGAGGACTTTATAAGCTTTTCCTATGAAAAGAAATTTTTGGAAATGCAGTCTTCTATTTTTGATCCAAACATCTGAAAGCATTTTGTAGCTTCTGGAAAATATTATAAGCATAGCATGAAAGTTGGTTTTCAATTATTATTTTTTTTTCAGTTTAGAGGTAATATGAATCAGCAAATATGTTTTGCTATAGTGTAGTATACTGCTATTAACTTTAATGTTTTTAAAAACTTAAGTGCAACATAAACTTGTATTCAATATCCTCAGAGATGTTTTTTATTCTTAAGCATTCATGTTATAGCAAACAGGATGGACTAAATCTATCACCCATCAATGCAGGATTCATTTAGTTTCATCACAGATAGTTTGGCTGGAAAGTTTCTTTTCAACTACATAAGGAAATGGCATACACAGTACATTTTTAAAAAATAATTGACAGTATGTGAGTGAGAAGATTATTTTTTCTAAAGGCACTATTTATTCCTGAGGAGCAGAAAACTTAGAAAAATTGCAGATGACCTTCTAGCATAGAGCAACTACTGTGGGAAAAGAAGCTGTTTTTATAAAATGTGTTTTATGTACAAAAATTCATAGCCTAACTTATTCCAGGAGTAAGGTGGTATGTAATGAAAAATGACTTTCAGTGACTACATTGAAGAGGAACAAAATGTCAGCCATCACAAATACTATATTTAATGCAGAAATAAAATAATATTTTTTCCTTCTGCCTTCTTTAAATATAATATAATTTGTACATGGAATTGAATAATGTTTCACACATAGTACTCTGTGACATTTAGATAAACCTTGCTCCCCTTGAATTTTTTATATCTAAAGTTTTGGGAAACAGTCACTTTGAATTATTGTAACAAAAATTTCAAATATAGTTTGCAATAAAAGTTAAAAGAGACACTTGAAAATAGAAATTCACTCTGCAGTCTGTGGTGTTCACAGAACATTTTCTGCACATAGGTATCATTTTGGTGGCATGTACAAGAAGATATGTTATGTGATGAAGCACCTTGCACCATGCCTAAGAAGTCAGGATGTACAGTTAATTTATTTACTGAATTTTCAACCAAATTTTGAGAAAAGAAAGTTAAGGAGCAGGCTATCCAGAAAAAAAAATACTACTCAGGGACAAATAAATGAAAGTCAAGATGTTCAAGAGTGATGAATAAAGGAAGTACAGAGCACTACTTCTCAGAATATTAGCCCCTTGTTAAATTGTCTCAGAAAGTATTCATACAGATTGAGATGCTCCAAAATCCTAGTTGTTCTGGTATGTTATTAGTGATTCTAACATGTTATTCTAGGGTGTTGGTCTAAGAATCTGAGCAGACACGTGGGGAAAGACTGATGAATAAGATTCACTTAGTATGCATGATATGGTCTCAGAGCTGATATATTATGGCAATTTCACATTTGTCTAGATTGCTCTAAACCTAAATTAATCAAAAGTAGATATTACACATGTATGCTACCTTTGATTGCTTCGATTGATTCAATAGTAAGTTAGATAAAACTTTTCTGTCCTGAGGAAAACCAAAAAGTCATAGCTGAGCTTCTGATAACAGCACATAATTACATTGTGTATTCACTACAAGCACTTCCTATGCTATAGCACTGACTCCCAGAGAGGTACTCAGTTATGTCTTAATTTTGCATGTTTGGTTGTTGGCATTTTTTTCCTACAATTTATTTATTCTTCTCCTCACAGTTCATTATTACTGTAAAGTTATTACAATTACATTAGAACAAAACCAGAAATTATATACATTTAAAAACCATATCTATTATCTGAGACAAAATTATTGCAAAAATATATTTGCTAAAAGACAATATATATTAGGCATCTCCTGGGTACTTTTTGTACTTCTCTATCCTTCATTTTTGTGGTTTCACACCAAGACAAATAAACTGGATAGCATTAAAGATTACCTTTCATAAACTCATATAACAAAACTTCATGAATACTTCTGACCTTGGTATCACAAAGCAAGGATTGACTTTGATATCACAATCATGATGAATAATAAAATTTTTACACTATCCCTTATATTTCTTACATATAAACAAATAATAATTTTAAATTAAATATTAAGGCTGTTTCCATTCCTAAATATGGACATTTATATATTTGTCCTTGGATAAAAGGTGCATCTGTTATATTTTTTTTTTCCGTACTTCTTACTTCAGCTATCAGTTGAGTAAATGAAGTCTAACTTTTGTTGTTCTTTGAATTTGAGTTCTTAACTGTGTAACTTTCATGTTATAAAGGAAAGAAAAGGATCCTGGGGTCACCTCTTTTCTTTTGTTCTTTCTTTTTTTTTGTTTCTTCCTTTCTCTTTTTCTTTCTTTTTCTTCTAAGAATGTGAAAAGGAAAAGGAAGAGGAAAAGGAAAAAGGGTGAATAACCTGCTTTAAGAATATGGAGCAAGAAAAGCAACTAAAACCAGTTGCTGCCATCACCATTTGTAAAATATACTCTTTGTTAACTTACCATGCACCAAATATTTAGCACTGCTGAGTAAGGATGGGATTCTGCATCTGTTCTGAATTGTTTATAAAGCTAAACATCAAAAGCCTCCTCAAAAAATTGTCTTCATTTTGCTTCCTGTTCATAATTTTAAGCACCTTGACAGAATTTTCTATTTTATGATCCTATAACAATTAGAAAGAGAATTTTCAAATTTTCCATGGAAAAATATGCTGTAGGATTAAGCTCTCTAAAATTTATTATTACTCTTATTCAAATCGGATTAGAGAGAATGTTATCCAGTAAATGTTTTACTTCCCTGTTTTCACAGTTGTTTCTATTTACATATTAGACTCTAGCATATAACAGTAGTATTAAATTTAACAGTTTAAATCTTCTTATCATAGATAAAATTAAACCTTAAACATTAAATTATTTCTATCATAGGCATATTAAAACTAACTTTATTATGGTTGGGCGTTTTAGGATGCAAATAATTTAAATAATTCTATCTAACCATAATGGGTAATTATGGAAATTCTTTTCAAGGCTGAGATTATAAATTTAGTGATTTTATTATTTATTTTCATAAGAAACAGGCGCACATAAATTAAACTTCATAACACTTTTTGTGTGGAGCTATACTACTAAATGTGACACATACATGTAAAAAAATAATTCAAAGAAAAATATTTATTTATGGCTTCCAAAGCAATCCAAATATTCAAAGTTATTATACTTAAAACAGATTAAAAACTTGATAGAAATAATACCCCAGTTCAAAATGCCTGGAGGCATTTACTAACTTAATTGTAAAAAAAAACCTATACTTTACCATGATACATTTTAAATGTTGATGGTATTTTTTCCTTAGGTTCCAGGATAATGATTTTTCAGTTATGGAAAATGCTTCTGTGTAAATAGACTCTTCCTTCAGGAAAATAAGAAATGACTAATAAGCAAGTTTGGCATTTTCAAAGGCAATTAGTGCAGCTTGAAATTAGATATGCAAATTAGCAATGCTCCAATAAATGATGGTTGGTGCTCAAATTTTTGTCTTTAGAAATACAAATAGCATAAGCTAAACCACAAAAGGAATGAATTTATGCTTCATTATAATTTGAATTAATCTAGAGGTTTTTGGCATTCTACTTACGGTAAGTGACTGTTTATTTTCACAATTTGAGGGAGATTCTTGTTTATGAGGCAATAACCATATTCTGAAACCATAAATTTTGAGGCCAAAGGTGCTTATTAATCTCCATGCTACTTTTATTGGACCAACTACCACTCTCAAATTACTTACACACTATAATGTCCATAAATATATATGTCCTTGTTGTTGTTGTGGTTATTATTATTATTATTAGAGTTGTTGTTAATGACATGTCTAGCAATTAAATTTTTTAGATATACTAATAATTGTTTTAATAATAGTTATATCTCTGAACAGGAAGAAAAGCTGAGGGACTTCTTGCGTTTACATTCTACTAGAAAAGAGCTGGGCTGACGAGGCCTCATGTCTGATTCAACCATTTATCAGTTGGTCAGAGAGGAGGAACTTTTAAACAGCTTGGAATTATGTCTACTCCTCCATGCCTATAATTTAAAATATCATTACAAAAGTCGGGTTCTGAACTGAATTATTAAAAAGTTAACTGGGGAAATCTGACCCACATCATTTTACTCTAAAATAGACACCTGTCCTGGTTTGAGGTAAAACAACTAATTTTCTATTCAGTAATTTTACTTTTCCAACTGGGCCTCTTCTAACTAATGAAACTCTGAAATTAACAGCATATTGTTCAGAAACTGTTCACTCTCACAGTGATAAGACCTGATTATACCAAGGAATGGTATGCAGAGAGGCCCTTGCTTATACTTATTGCTATAACAACCAAGGTCAGGCAAATTTGTTATTT
>BJBW01004665.1:0-10520 GCA_004320125.1 Scolopax mira | reverse complement strand
AGTTCTTTCAGGACTCTGGGATGTATCTCATCAGGTCCAATGGACTTGCATATCTTCAGTGGGAGATATATATAATGGGAGTGAAGTTTGAAATGTTAAAAAGACACTACATCCATGCACAAGAAAAAAATGCGAAGTGCAAAAGATGCCAAAATGTTAATAGTTTTTTCTTAGGTAGGGGAGATTACTCTGATATCAGAAACAGTTTGTGAGGATGCTATTGCCAACATTGTATCTATGATAAAGCTGCAGCATCAGGGGTAAAACAGTCTGGAACTCAGCCTGAGCAGAGTAGAGAGGTGACAGAAACTTCTATAAAAGAATGGCTGGAGGGACAGTGGAGAAAGATCCAGGAACAACTTGTTTCTATGCAGAACTATACTGTAAACCATAGCTTAGCAGTTGCATTTTCTGTAGCAGATATCTCTTTGAGGCACAGCTATTCTTGATCTACCTCAGTTTATCATGATGCGCTACAAAAGAAGGATAACAAACACAGAAAAGATTAGGGGCTTCAAACTCCTGTTCATTAGGACTTGACAACCTTCCCATGCAGAGAATGAAGAAACATCATTTTTTTGTAATTTGAATCATACTTTCCTGAAGAATAGATACAAAAATTAGGTCAATTTGCACAATTTTTTGGGGCAGAACTATCTGGCCATGCTTTATCTCTCTGGATTCCAGATCAGACACAAAACAATTCATGCACATCTATCCTGGAAAGGGTTATTGCATAGAAAATGAGCAGCTATATATATTGAATGGGTCATTAAATGTAAAAGTGTTTGAATTTTGAATTATTATTACAGTGTATTGTGTCATAAGATTATATGGAAATTCATCTAACCCTTTAAACCAAACAACAGCAACCATAGGAAAAACTCTAGGTAGTATAGGTCTAGATTTAAATTTCTTTTGCTCAAATTTTCTTCTGCCTAGAATCAAATTTAACTTTAGAGACAACTGTAGAATTTATTTGCAATACTAATTTAGTGAATGCTCTGAAAGTATTGGCTGTTAGATAACACTACTGAAATATAGTGAGTACAGTGCAGCTGGATTGTAAAACATGGACTAGGAGCTGTTTTTCACCTCTGAGACTTGAATGAATTTATTCACAGTGGCCACCAACACTCTGGGAAGCTGTCCATGTTGAATTAAACCCTCTGTGGTCCTAATTTCCCAAACTACTAATTGCATTCACTATTTCACATTGATCTGTTCAAAGTTACAAATTAGAGAAACATGTCATTCAGACCTCCAGAGAGCTTTGGTCACATACAAAGGACTCAGACCACCTTGGAGAAAAAAACCAAAGAAATCATCTTTTGCAATGAAGTTCCATTTAAATCATTACTTAGCCCCTCAAGGATGGGTATATAATTGCTCCATGCCTTCCCTAAGCTCAACACCAGAGAGTACAGATGGCCTCGAAGCCTTATTTCTATGTCCAAAGGGCATAGCAGTGGACATGCTTCCAATGCTCTTTTGTTAGCTTTTACTGTTCACTCCTCTCTTCATTATTTCTCTGTCTTGCTTAATACTGTGCTCTGCTAACCTTTGTCAATACCTCTTTTATATGTCCTCTACCCTTGGTTAATCTTGATTCATCTAAGAGGATGACATGATGAAAACGTAACTGCTCACATACAGGCAACAAGGATGCTCACAAAAAGATTTGTAACAACTCTCATAGATGAAGAAACTGAGATCCATTCGGAAGTGAGAAATACCAAATAACAGTCTCTGAAAAAAATGTTAATAAACCTGATGGTGGTGTTTGTGCCTTTGCACTCTCCATACCATATACCCAGTATACGCAGTACCTTTACATCTAAATAATGCATATTTCTGAAGTCTCTGGATGCATTCCCACCTTTACATTAATTCTTACCATATAAAATCACTTTGCTATCAAATTTCTAGCCTCCACTTTTCAGGAGCAGAACTCTAACAGGTAGTCAGGTATACACTTGTTTAATTCCATAGAACAACATTAACTATGACTGAGTAAAATTAATTCAGACTGTGTTTTGAGAGATAACCCATTTTATGCACATCATTTAGTCTACAATAAAAACACTGGTTTATATCCAGGCAGATGGTTGCTCATTTGTGGTGAATGTCATAGTTGACTCAGTTGCATGGGAACTACTGCTTCAGTATTGTAGACCAATCCAGGACAGTGGGTCCTTATCCCCTTGATGTGAATACCAGTGAATGTATGCATGAATACAAATGGCTGACTACTTGCATTGAAAAACCACTGCCTTTGCTTCTGATGAGAATGAGAGGAAGCTATGGTAAATAGAAAATACTCTTCTTCTAGCCTGCAGACAGTCAAGAAACTTTAAATATGTTAGTCAGGAACCAAGACTGCAATGGTTTAGGTTACATGCCCTACCAAAGATACAGTAGCCTATTCTTGTGGATGTTTTAAAGGTTTTCAACTTGTTTGAAGCCTCATTAACTGTATATTGGTCTTCATCATAATGATGTTGACAATTTTCAAGTTACCTCAAGCTCCATGTTTTCCATGATAAATCCAAAGGAAAAGACAAATTATATGCCTTATTAATGAAATATCCAAATCCTTATCAAGCATATTAGATATTTTCCTTTACAATATTGTTTATACCTTTAAAACGCTGTTTGAAGTGTGGCTTTAATCAAACTATAACATTTGGTAATATAAAAAATTTTTAAAAAATATACAAATTATTGTATTCTTAATGAAACTTAAATAAATAATTTTATACTAAATTGTCAAAAGACTGTCTCATGGACCAGCAGTGAAAAGTTCTTTTACAGATAAGTTTTAAGAAGTCATTGAACCAAAGGGATATGAAATGTAAATGCAGGTAAACCCTTAACTCTGGTATTGCAAGTGATGACACTCTAATATGACACTAATCATCTTATCATTCTTCAAAAAATAATGTTCTGCAAATGAAAAATAATAACTGAGAAGTCCACTTAAATGTAAGTCAATAAACTTACAAGCTTGTTAAAAAGAAATAATTACTTGGTTGCAGTCTTTGAAGAGCAGCTATTTATTTTTAAATCCTCTGAAATACAAGAACAGAGAAAGAAATAAATCTTAGCACAGGAATAAACCTTCCCTCTTGGATTTCATGATAAATTAATGATAAGCAGACTGCTTATATATGAGACGAAACATCTGAATGCTTAGAAATCAAGAGTCATACAGTCTTATCCCTTTCCTCTGAACTTCTGCAATAAATATACATTTTCTTGACATATTCATATGCTCCATGAAAAAGAAACTTGCTATAAAATTTGGATTTCCATTTTTATTGATAATTATACTTCCAACAAATGTGGCTTTCATATTTGGATTGTAGGACTGGTGAGTCTACAGGCTAGCTGTTTGTGCTTTGGTTAATGGGGAGAGAAAAGAACTGTGGAGAAAATATTCTCCAAACATTCAAAATTTCAACTAGATAGTATGTTATACCAGGACTGATCGGATGACTGCTCATTTCATGGAGGATGAATAGATTTGTTTGTAGATGCTTCTGCATTTGCATAAATTTAGCAATAACGTAAGCTGAAATTTAATATCAATTTTGTTTTTAAACCCATAGACACAAAAATTTGGTTTATAAAAAAAAGTATTCCAGAGAAACAGTGAGAAATTTTCTGAACAAAAGTAATGAAACCAGTTTTACAAAGATTTTGTGTTTATTGATTGTTAGGATTGCATCATGATTTACTCTCAGACATCAGAGAGACCAGGACGGTAGGAGAAGTGAGAGAACTTTGCCCGGGGAATAGATTCTCTGGTGTGTGTTTGATAAGCACAAACTCCGGCTCAAGCTTATTTTCAGAGTTCTCTTAGCAATCCTTACCTTTGTGTATTCTCAGGGCTTTAAGGGATGAATTCATGCTCCATTCCTTCCCTGCGAGGGAACGAAAGCAGATTCTCTCCTACCTGTCTTCTCTTTCTGTCTGGAGAAATTCTGCATTTGTGATGTCTTATCTCGTGTATGTTATAGCATCACTTCTATTTATTTCACATTATTTTATATTAACTCTTTCTGTATCACTCATAACACAGATGTAATCAAATTTTCATTCTATTGTTATAAGGGTTAAAAAATGTCCTGGTTTCAGGTAAAATGAAACAATTTTAGTAATTTGACTTATCAGTTAAGTCACCTCTGACTAACTGTACTCTCTGAAATTAATGGTATGTTTTTCAGACAGTGGCTGCTTCTCATGATGGTAACATCTGATGTTTATAGTTAATAGAAAGGAAAGTCTTATAGAAAAGCTTTTGCTTGTACTTACTGATATAACAACCAAGGTCAGCTAACTTTTTTATCTGCCACGATGGAGGGTCAGAAGTGGAAGGGCATAGAGGGGTCAAACCTGTGGGGACGAGTGGACAGGACAGGTAACCCAAAACCGGCCAATGGGGAATTCCATCCTATCTGTACCATTTCAGTATAAAAGCTGAGAGATCAAAGGGATCAGCTTCTTTCTTCAATGGCTGTCATCTGAGGAGGACTCTGTTTGTTTCTTTTGGTCCTGATCCATGCATCCAGAATCAGATCCAGAATCCAGTTGCCATCTGTTGTTGTGTCCTGTCTGGGACTACAGACAACAGAATAGTGAAAAACTACAGAGGGGCCTGGAGCAGGCAATTCATTAGGTTTCATTTACATTAATCTTAATTTTAATTTTTAAGATGTTTGATGTATACATATTTATACAGTTAATCCTCAAATCACTGAGGAATTCAATTACATCTAGACAAGAAGAAAAACTTACTGATCACACCCTAATCAGAAAAGGAATTCAATGCAACAAACTCATAAAAGATGTGTCTTCTACTTATGGCACAGGCTAAAAGAGCAAACGAGTACCCCAATCTAAATTAAAATTCCTCTTTCCATCAGCAGTAAACCCACATTTTGAAAGAAATATCACCCTTTCTCCATTCACAGCCACAATCCTCTGTGGAAAATATTTCCAAAATATGACAGCAAAGAGGCAGTGGAAATTGAATTTCTTTGCCTATTTCTCTGGGAATAGAAGCAAGGAAAAATATTCCTCTCTTAAACACAAAATTTTCGACTAGAGGGAGAAAAGATTCTGCTCTTCTGGAAGTGTGGAAGTGGATGAAACTTATAGAAAAAGATTCTGAATTTTTCTTGTATCATCTCAAAAGCTGGAGTCTGCTCATAGAAGCTGTTTCAGATCATGTTACCTAGTCAATATAGAAGATAAGCAAAGTCTGGCTTTCTAAATTAATTTAAAAATTTTCATTTAGAGCTTTAGAACACTGCTATTTCTTCCACATAGCTTGTTTGTTCTGCATTTATCATACTGATATATTTTTCATTTGGCATTTTTACTTTCCTGTGTAGAGAAAAGTGATCATGATCCAAAGTAGAAAGAAAATCTTTCAGGCCTAAACAGTTCATACCATTGGGTCTAGGTGCTCAGTAGTTGTCACAGTCAGCAAAAATGAAGAAAAATTTTCTATGAAAGTTCAGTAATGTAACCAAATACAGACCACTTTGTCTTCTGGAGACTTAAGTTAACTAAAGCAGCTATCATGCGATGTCAAGAAAGACAGCAGTTTCATATTTATAGGCTGAGTAAATAGCAGATTCAGCTCTCAAGTATAACAAATTGGGTCCTCATGCCCATATACCAGTTTGTGATTGAAAACACCATATCACTTCTTTATGCCAACCATTTTAGCCTGACAATGAAGGATGAAAACCTACCACCTGGCTAGATATAAAAAAAAAGCCACATCAGGTACAATGTGCTTAAGCAGAGCAGCTCTGTATTTGCAGGGTTTTAAGAATGTGAACAGGAGGAAAAGAGGACAGCCCCCCTGTGAACATCTCAAAAACTGCAGCTAATGTAACATCCATGTCATTTTGCTTCTAAAATTATCAAAACTCTGTCTTTTTATATCTTTAAAGCAGGTTAAGCACTGATGTTACTCTGAGACCTGAATTGACATAGAGAACTTGAAGCCAAACTATTGAGCAGAGCAGACTAGGTGGCAGGTGGCAGGTGAGACTAGGTTCTAAAAAGAGGATGGTTTTCAGATCCTGCAGGTGAAATTTTAAAAGCAGGCACTATTATAAAGCCACAGCATGGTGAACAAGACACTTAGGATAAGAGAAAGAAACTAAGCTTGCACTGAACAATATGGGAAATAATTATGGTCTTGGTACACTAGCTGTATGTGGAATTATAGTCTTCCTATAAGATAAATTTAAACCTGTTGTCATCCCAAAATGATTAATTACTGTTATGCCTGGTCTCAATCATGCACATATCCTAAACATGTGTTGTAACTGTTATGCTTCCTTACATATAATGTGATGAAAGTGAGAGATGTAGGACACAGACATTTATCACTGAGAAAGAAATAGAAGGAGGAGTTTAAGAAATTGCTTAACATGTCAAGCACTGTATGTAACACATCCTTAAAAAAATAATGCTTTCATGCACAAAGAACTGTGGTAGTACTTACTTAGAAGACTGAAAATTATTAACAAAAAGTTTAATGTGTTAACATAATGACAAGAAATACCTTATACACATTTTTGGCATATCTCTATGTCAGGGTAACAGCATACCCTGTTTAGTCCCTAGTGCATTCTCTAGACTGTCAAAGCGTAATAATAGACATCAATGTAAGACTCAGACCTATCTGAGTGCTGTCATTAGAGGGTCCCTGAGAGGAAGGCATGTCTTTCAGGCAGTAACAATGATCAGGACAGGTATGTGGAAAGCAGTAGAGGGCACACCACAAGTCTGAAGAGTTTTCTGGGAAGTCTGATGACAAGGGTTGTTTAGCTTATGTATTTCAAGGAAAGAAAAGGCAGAACAATCTACAAGATATATTTAATATGCATGAGTTGTTAGGCATGTAGCCTCACCCAGAAGTGGATTTATGTGCCTATGATGGAATTTTGGTATCTAAGGTTGGGACTCGATTGGCCTAATTTAAAGTTCTAAATTAAAACTCCATCATCCAATCATAGAAAAAATAGGCATTTTGAAGGGCAAATGCTCTAAAGTACCTATTTTCTCACATAAAGGGTGGTGCTATCATCTTTAAAATCTGTAAAAGAATCTGATAAATTTCCTGATAAAAACTCCCCCCAAAAAGTGAAAGAAATATTCTTTTCTTTTCTGTTTGTTTTTAACAAAAATGTAATATTATCTTAAATACAGTTCTTACCACAATATGAATAAAAGGCAGAGAGAGACAGCACCATTAGGAACAGAAGATGTGAGTTTTACAAGTGAATAAGGCTGGATATGTGTAGTCTGCATACTAATTTTACTTTACTAAGAATAATGTTATTAGTCACAATTCTGTCACACTAACAAACAAGTTCTATTGAGAACTTTGAGTGAATACAGTTAAGTATCAGCAAACCTGTAAGGGAAACTTATTGTGAACATGCAGATATGGAGTAAGGATTTTTGTTCAAAAAGTTTTATATTTGAAGTAAAATGGCATCACATAAAATTAACATTATTTGGTGATAGATTTACAAAAAAGATGGAATCTTTTAATAAGACTATATTGTGGTTGGGTTATGAAAACATCACAAATGCCCTCAGGCTTCCTCTGTTATCTGGATGTGATCTGATACTGTTTTGTGCTTATCTTTACAGATCTCAGTCATCTTTATGGCATTTTATTCTTATACAGATACATAAATTACTACCGCAAGAGCTTTTCAATAAATATCTCTGTACTTCCATTTGGTTACAAAGCCAATCCATCATGTATATCTACATAGGCAAAATTATCTTTCAGGTTCTAGAGTTTCCTTTTCCCATGTAAGTAATGTCTAACAGTAAAACTATTCTATTAAATTTACACAGAGGCAAATTAAACTATTATCCATCAGAGGTATCACCTACAATTCTTGCATATCCCTAAAAAAATTTATCTTATAATAATAAGATAATAATAAAATCTAATAATTTTTATCTTATTAATATTAATTTCTTTCATGAAAAGACTGGTGGGTTTGCTTCAAACATGTGTACATGGAACTGGAAAAACACCTTCCACATTGTAATCCAGAAATATCTCTTTTTAAAAATCAGTTTACTTCTATCCCTTCTGTTAATTTCAGAACTCTTTATTCAGAGCATGGATCTTCCTTTCATTGCCTCTCTATGTTGTGATAGAAACTCCTATTAAAAAGGAATATCCAAAAGAGGTTTTCTAGGAGACAGCTAAACACAAAGGGGAATGCTTACTGCCACTCCATGCTTACTGCTTACTCCACTTTCATGCTGTGTAATTTGATTGAAATCAGTGCAACTTCTCTAGTGTAAGAGAATAGTGTTGTAGTTATTCAGAACTAGCTTTTCAGTGTTCCATCTATTTTTATATATACAGATTAGAGGCTTTTGAGTGTCAATTGAAACTGATTAAAATTTTTGATATTATGACCTTTGCAGAGTAACAGTATGTAACAGGTACGAACATTCTTAATGAAGTGATTGAAAACTTTCTAAATTACATTTTCTCTAAAAAATGGTCTTATAAAATGCACCATTTCCTAACGCACCAACCAGAGCACTCTCCACTCAGATATGTTAGTATCGGTTTTCCCATAGCAATGTCACTGAGATAGGATTTTAGCTTTTCTGAATAAATGCATAGGAGGGTATGTGTTCTGTTTATTGTTAAACATGATTTTCCACCTGGGAATGAAGACATAACTTGCCAAATATGCTTTAAAAAAGTGAGCATGTCTCATGCCATTGATTTCTTCTCAGAAACGTCAGATCTACAGTTCTTCTTATGCTTTCTCTCTTATTACACATATACACATAAAAGCATATGTTTTAGAAGTGACTAGGAAACATTAAACCTCAGCAATCTTCTGGCTGAAAATTTAATTCAAAGTTATACAGCTTCATGAAATCTTTACTTCATTAAAATATTAAATTTCAGCAAAAAATGTATTTTCCCAGAAATATTTCCACCAGTTTCCTGGACTGTAACAGTATTTATTTTCTGTTACAAATTATTGGGAGGAATAAGTCTTTTCTTTTGCTTTTGTTGTTATTATTATTATTATTGTTATTTTAAATCTGTTCTTCTACATAAGGTACATCAGGTTAAATGATGAAAGAGACATTTTCATTCTGGATATTTGTCAAATCTATGATACCTTTTCTCAAAAACAATTTGTCTTTGGTCTGGAACACTGACTGGCAAACTCCCAGCTTACAGCACCTGTTTCATAGTTCACAGTGAACTATGAATATATATAGCTTATATATATATAATATATATACCTTACAGTCATCTTGTGAAATAATTCATTTCATGACTGAAAGTCGGTCCTGGAATTATAGGCATTCTATTACACTATTTACCTGTGCCTAAAACTGTCAGGCATTTTATGAAATGTCTGGTGTCAGCGCTTTAGTCATTTTATGAAACTTAGCATTATGACATTCTATTCACTACTGTTGTGAAAAATCAATTTTTCCATAGGAAACAATATCCTATCAAAGTCCCACTGATATAAATAAGCGGACATATTTGTCATATACTCCTCACAACCTCTCTACTGTTGCAGGCCTTGGGCAGAGTGCTTTTTCTGACTTTGCTCAGACTCAGATCTCCTGCTTTTTTATTCTTGTATTTCTATGTGGTTATTTCTCAACATTTCTTGCTTGGAGAATGAAGGGAAATCACAAGGAATTATTTTATTTTATTTTATTGCTAACTCATACACAAGTTTGCATTCAAACTTGCTTAGTAAAGTGCAGCACTAATAAAGAGATAGTAGAGAGCAGAGAGAATAAAAACCCCCACTTTACTGTAATTGACCAAGGCAGAATGGGTCCACTGAACAGTTTAATATCATAAAAGACATAGGTGAAAACTGTCTGAAAGGGATTGGTTTAACAAGTAAAATCTGTCATGGAAAATATTGTAGAAATTAATTGGGTTCGTGTCCCAAGTAGCTTCTTTGGAGGAGGAAATTATTAACAATAATTTTGTTTCACTGTTTTGGAGATCCACTGTTAGAGAACAGGGTTTTGTAAATGCTGTGGAGGTTGAATGAAATGTCTAATAAATAAATGCAAATGTTACAAAGCCAAACTGAATATCTGATGTTCTGATTCTGAAAACAAGTAGTTGTTCAGTGTAACTGTATGGCTGTAGAGTGAAATATGAAAAACTCTGTGATTTTAGAAAGAAAATTATTATGGAAATACTTAAAAGCATTCTTTTAGACTAATATTCATAATTAATCAAGAATTGAGCCTTTCCTCTAATTACATAATACTGTTATTTATTGTACAAACCACTCCACAAGCCAACCAATAGAATATCACTGAATATCACTGAAATTTTTGGAGTTGGAAGGGACCATAGAGATCATCTAGTCCAACTCCCCTGCCAATGCAGGACCACCCAGAGCATGTCAGAGCATGCCTCTCAGGACTGCATCCAGTCGGGTCTTGAAAAT
>BJBW01004663.1:83884-114732 GCA_004320125.1 Scolopax mira | reverse complement strand
ATGAGGAGGAACTTCTTTCCTGTGAGGGTGGCAGAGCCCTGGCAGAGGCTGCCCAGAGAGGTGGTGGAGTCTCCTTCTCTGGAGACATTCAAACCCCACCTGGACACGTTCCTGTGGGACCTGCTCTGGCAGGGGGTTGGAGGAGATGATCTCCAGAGGTCCCTTCCAACCCCATGTCATTCTGTGATTCTGTGAAGCGATTTGCCTGCTTATAAAAATACAAATTCCTTCAGGCGACCAGATGGCACCATCAGTTCAGGTACTGGAGGTGGCTGATTTCAATACCAACTTGTAGATATTCTTAAAATAATTTCATCGCTGCCATAATGACGAAGCTGTTAATTATCCTGGAGACTGTGACAGCAAACGAGGTGCTCGGAGGGGTGAGGAAAAGCAGGAGGTGCAGGCTCGGCGGATCATGGTGTACACCAACACTGGGCTTGTCCTCTTCTCCTCCACCTGCAAAGGAAAACCCAACTTAAAATATTCCAAGGAGTTAAACGTGGAATCAGGGTCTGGTCTCGGTGCAGTCGGTGGCTTTTGATGCACACAAATCCCCGCTTGCTACGCTGAAATTATTTCTGGTTCCAGGCTGGGCAAAAAGTGACTTGGTGGTGGCTCTTCCTTTAGTTGCAGAGAGTTGTTTTAATATCTGTTCCTTAAACTTCTAAGAGAGTGGATTGCCCGGGCGGTGGGAAGGCCATGGCACAGCAGGAAGGGTTTTCAAGCATCCCAACCCACCACAGTTCCGTGAGTTACCGGAGATGTGATATATTATAAAAAGCCCCGGTGTTTTAGCATCCTGTTCTCCCTAACACTCTCTTTCTCTCTCTCTCCCTGGCCTTTTTTGTTGGTTTTTTGTTGTTTTCTTTTTTTTTTTTTTCTTTTTATGTGTGTTTTTGTTTCTTTTTAGAAAATGAGTGACTTTCCCTCCAGAGAGGATGTGGCTGCAGTGCCAGAGAGGAGCAGTGTTAACACTGGCTTGGCACGGGGGGGCTCAAAGCAGGGGGTAGCTTTTAGTGCCACCCCAGTGCCACCCGCCCCAGAGCCTTCTCCCAGCTGGGACTTTGCTGCTTCCTCCCTGAGCAGCCAGGAGGAGGAGGAGGAGGAGGAGGAGGAGGAGGCAACTCCCAGCCTCCCCACAAGCGAGGAGGACCTGAGATGTGGCGAGGGGGTTTGTGCGGTTGCGGAGAAGGACTGGGAGCTCTGGGAGCCCCCCGCCAGCCCCGCCACCCCTCCCCAGCAGCCCTGGGGAGGAGAGAAGGAGGAGGAGGAGGAGGAGGTGGCGGAGGATGGCGAAGACAGATTTGCCTTTAGAAAGCTAAATGGCGAGTGGCACGACTCAGATGTTAATAACAGGCTGCCGGCGGTCATTCGCTGCTTCCAGGTAGTGAGTCCCAGCTCCTGCTCCCCCAAAACCCACTCCCCCACCACCCCCAGCTGCGGCTTTGGACTGGGACCCCAAACACTGCAGCAAGCAGATGCCCCCAGCACCCCAAGAGGAGTTGTGCTTGGCTCAGAGTTAATTAAGCCAGTTAATCTCCCACAGTCGGTGCACACAAGCCCCTCTCAATTTATCTTTGCATTAAGGACCAGCCCCTCTCTCTGTGTTAAACAGTCACCGCAGCATGAGGCCCTTTGCCTTTCTCAGATCAAAGCATTTTTTGGGGTGCATCCCACCCCAAAAAAGGGAAATATTTAGGCTCCAAAGGCATGTAATTTTAGTTCCTTGAGGTTTTTGCCATCTCCTGCTATCCCGGAGGCTGAGCCTCGGCGCAGCAGAGCAAATTTGAAGTGCTGTCAAACGTGCTTTTCCATCCCGAGCGTGGGATTTAATGTCCCCTTTTCTGCACCCCCACACTGGGAGAGATTGTCTTTTTTGCCTGCTTCAGTGTTGGTGTTAATTGCTTATGGTCAAATAGACATCCCCTTCCCCCTGCTAACCATCCCGAGCCCAGTGAGCGGCAGTCGAGCCCTCGGGGAAACCACTGTGGGTCTGAACTAACTCTGTCTTCTTCTGGATGATTAATTATCAGGTGGTGGAACAACTTGATTATTTTCTCTCCACCCCCCCCATCCCTCCATTTCTCTTTCAAGATGTCATGTTTCTGGTTTGTCTGACATTGATTTAATAAAAGTTCAAGACGATGTAGGCTCTGATGAGGATTTTTAATAACAGTGTGTTTCACTTGCAGTCAGGATAAAGCTTCTCAGGCGTGATCAAGTCTTTATTTGCTTGGGGTTTGGGTTAATCTTGACATTGGCATCAGTAGATGGGGGGGGGTCATCTCTTACGGGCAGCTGGAAATGAGCTTCTAGTGATTAGAAAGTTAATAATCAGCGGAGACAGTGTCTTTGTGGTATTGTGACACATCAATTAAACCCTTAATGCCTGGCTTGGGCTGACCCCAGGGCACCAGGTCTCTGTTTAATCCTCATGCATGATCTCTGCCCCCCCGAGCAGTGTGTCCTACCCCAGGCTTAACCCCAAACAATCTCCAGGCTGACCTCGGTTCCCGCAGCACTTTTATCAGATCAGTGTCAGAACGTTTGCCAGCACCACGGTCTGGAAACACCAACCCAGTCCTTATGGAGCTGTTTTTAACCCTGTCTCACAGCCACCCCTGGTGAAGACACAGACCGTCACCATCTCCGACGTGTCCAGCGCCATCAAAAGTGAAATTCCCACGAAGGAAGTCCCCATCGTCCACACGGAGACCAAGACCATCACCTACGAAGCTGCACAGGTAAGGTCTGTTCTAATTCCTTTTCCAGGGGCTTCATTCAACTCAAGGAAACATTTTGGTGCCGAATCCTGCGATGAAACAGCAGCACCTGCTGTTCTCCAAGCATCTGAGTCCCAGCACAGAAGTTATGGCTTGTATTTCCAGGTGCATCTGGAAATATCTCCTCAGTTTTAGAGGAGAGGTGGTTTTATTATCCCTGAAGATTAATTTTATTTTTTTTCCAGCATGCAAGTAGAATTTATCTTCAGCCACTGGTGCCTTTGGGATGTAGACTAGAATGTACAGAGTTAACCTGAGCTGGCCTTTTTTCTGCAGGAGATACCTTGTCTTGGTTTCCTCGACTCTCCTTGCTGCTAATGTCTCTATAGAATTTGGTTTATAAATGGTTTTGAAAACGTTTGTGGATTGTCCTTTAGGATTCAGCCCTGAAAACAGTGTTGAAAACCAAACTATTGTATAAAATGCAACCAGAGTGGGGATTGGAAACGAGAAATGTTAGTGGGGTGGTACCACCATAGGCAGGTATGGTTTCATTGCTGAGGTTAAAATTAATTGTTGGTCTAAAATAGGTTTTATTTATGTGTTTTGAGAATTTGCAGCCTGTCTTAGCCTGGGGTTGTTAGCGGCTGATGCTCTGCTGTTGGAGAGTGATGACTGTGGGATGTAGGTCCGGGGGCAGGTGGACTGTGCTTGGATAATTTGGGCTTCCCAAGGAGTCCAGGGCTGCTCGGCATCTTCCCGAGGTGGGGAGCAGAGGGGATGTTCAGACATGGCTGCCCCGGGCGGTGCTGAACATTGATTCTCAGGGAGTGATTCAATGGACGGAGGAGTTTTGCTCTGGTCACTGCTGTTACTATTTCCAGCTGGGAAATGAAAAGGAAAAGCTTGTCTGTGGGGCTGGTGTGTGTGGCTGTGTGTGCACCCGCTTGTGACGCGCCATGAGATTTCTTCCAGTCTGTGGAAAAGGGTCCCACCTTGTGGTAACTCCAGATATCGTCCCACCGCCGCGCTGGGGATGCTGCTCTGCCTTGGAGAGTGGGGAACCCGAAGGGAGACACGGCTCAGATGAGTTTGCTGGGTGACTTATTTCAGGTTTTTCATCAGACCTTGAAAAGTCGATTTGTGCAGGATGGGAACCAAGTACCCAACTATAAACCTGCAGAAGAGAAAGCTCCAGGGAGACCTTGGAGCCCCTTCCAGTCCCTCAAGGGGCTCCAGGAGTGTTGGGGAGGGACTCTGGATCAGGGAGGGGAGCCACAGGAGGAGGGGGAAGGGTTTGAGACTGAAAGAGGGGAGATGGAGCTGAGATGTGGGGAAGAACTTGTTTGGGGTGAGGGTGGTGAGAGCCTGGCCCAGGTTGCCTCAAAAAGCTGTAGCTGCCCCATCCCTGGAGGGGTTCAAGGGCAGGTTGGAGGGGGCTTGGAGCAACCTGGTGTGGTGGGAGGTGTCCCTGCCCAGGGCAGGGGGTGGCACTGGGTGATCTTTAAGGTCCCTTCCAACCCACACCAGTCTACGATTCTACGATAAAAATACTGTTTCTAGTTCAGCAGATATTTAGACTTTCATTACTTCTGCCTTGACTTTGTGAGTGATGTGTTTTCAAGAGGGAGGAAAGGTAGAGCCTTCTGAACCAGGTTGTCCTTTTAATCTCTCACAACTTGTGCACAGATCTCTAGCTTTGTGACCCTCCCTGGAGCCAGGTGGGTATATCTGGGAGATGTGTCCACTTTGGTCTCCCTTCATGGTCCAAAGGGATGGTCCTTGCCATGGAGGAGCATGACCAGCACTGCAGTGTGCTCAGATTTGGGTATTTCCCAGCCCACCTGGTCTGAGGGTTGCCTGAATGGTTTTTTGGGTCCTGTCTGGATGGTATCGTGGGTCCTGCATTTCCAGCCTTAACGTCCAAGGATTCTGTGTCGAGTCCTCAAGCAGCCGGACGCAGCTTGGCCTCTGCAGACCCTCTCTCTCCCACACTGCATGACCTAGAGGAGTTCCTGTCCTCAAATCATGTCCTGCTCTGTCCATGTGGTGTCCCTGTGTCTGTCCCTTCCACCCGCAGAGCCTCATGGCCTCTTCTTCTGTCCCACAGACAGATGGTGGCAATGGAGATTTGGACCCTGGCATCCTGCTGACCGCTCAGACCATCACTTCAGAAACCACCAGCAGCACCACCACCACCCAGATCACCAAGGTGACAGCACAGGAACACAATAAAATGACAACAACTGAAATAACAGCACAATGGAGAGATGGGCAGAGTTAAATAATAGAGACAAAAAAAACCCCAAACTTAAACCCCAGTTCTTTTTAAAAAAAAAAAAAAGTGATTAATACCTGAAACAAAGCCTGAGGTCCCAGCTTTGCCTGCATTAAGTCTGTGGGTTTTGGATTAAGGGTGGGCTGTGACGTGGGCTCTGACTGTCCTGTGGGACAAAGGGAGAGAACTGTGCAGTGAGTCAAAGCTCTTCCCTGCCTCAGTTACAAGAAAATGAAGATTTGACAGTTTTTCCCTCAAGCGGCGGCAGTTTTCCCCTGTGATTCTGACGCTGCGGTGACAGCAGGATTCGGCGCCGCTATTTTTGGCTTCTGTCTTTAGCCAGGCAGCCCCCATGTGCTCAAATTCCTTTCCACTTCTAGACTAATGGTAGTTTTTTTCCTTTCATACTAGACTGTAAAAGGTGGCATTTCGGAGACGCGGATTGAGAAGAGGATTGTCATCACGGGAGACGCAGATGTTGACCACGACCAGGTAGGAGCATGGATGTGGTCACAGAATGACATGGGGTTGGAAGGGACCTCTGGAGATCATCTCCTCCAACCCCCTGCCAGAGCAGGGCCACCCAGNNTGTCCAGGTGGGGTTTGAATGTCTCCAGAGATGGAGACTCCACCACCTCCCTGGGCAGCCCATTCCAAGAGAGCTTCTGGTTCAGAAGAACTTCTGGGGGCTGGCACAAAGTAGACCATGCTGCCTCTCCCAGGACAGTTTCACCAAGAACCAACCTAGGGAAATTTTACCGGGGTAGAAATAAAATCTTCAAAACTGATTTCAATAACAAACTCTTCTTTGCTGGTGTGTAGCTAGGCCAGCAGAGGTTCATTCTGCTCTGAAAGTGGTGTTGGCAGCAAAGTTTTGATTCCAGGATTGGTTTTGCAAATGCAAATGCAAAAACAATCCACAAAAAATGTGAAATAAAAGTTTTCCTTGCCATCTGCCCAATCTGCATTAATTTTTTCTGGTAACTTTTCTGTGCAGTGCCAGAAATCATTTCACAGCACTCAGCACCTGCACTAAATCTCCTCGGCTTAATATCAGCCTTTCTGATAAGTCAGCCTCGTTGGCCTCTGGCGTGTGTTGGATGATTTTTGTCATCAGAGAATTAGACTTTGAATTTAATTTTAGTGGCAAGTATCATGGGGGATGGAGAATAATCCTACGACAAGAACTGGTTTATTAATTCCAAAAGAAAATGTCTGAGGAGGTGTCTGAAATGTGCTCATCACATTGGCTGGAAGAACAAATAGGGCTTCCTTAATCCTCCTCATCCATCTTCTGCCACGGGGCAGTGAGGAGAGGGGGGTATTCTTAGAAAACAGATTTTCCTTTCAGAAATAATGTAATTCTACCAGAAGTGGTACTAGATGGGCCACCAAACCGTGCAGCTTAAGTGGAATCAATTCTTTTTTTCTCTCCCCGGAGGTAGATGCCATTTCTGGTCCCCAAGGACCCCGGGGGAGGTGGGACATGCTCTGAAATGGGGGGGGATGTCTCTTTCAGGTTCTGGCACAAGCCATCAAGGCAGCCAAGGAGCAGCATCCTGACATGTCAGTGACCAAAGTGGTGGTGCACCAGGAGACCGAGATCGCGGAGGAATAGCAAGGCTATGTAAGTAGGGACCCCCATTTACACGGGGGTGCTGGGGGCTGTTACACCCCCTCTCCCCCCAGGGCAGGGGGGCTTCATCCCCACACAGGTTTGACTTAATATGGTCAAAGTTTAAGGAAAATTATTATTAAGCTGAGTCCCACTCAGGCTGTTCCTATTAAATCATTTAAGGCTGATGAAGCTGTCACAAAGACAGACTAATCCTGCAGTGGAAATGAGCCAGAAAACACTAAAAGAAGGTACCTGGCTCCTGCTATAGATGGTTTTTTACCAAGCACCTTGGATGTCCAGCAGCACCCTGAGCTGTAGGTTCTGTGTCCCAGTGCCAGGTGAGCCCTGAGCTGGACCCCAAGCTCCTGACTTGCCCAGAAAGATTCCTTTTCTTTTTTGTTGGTTGTGTTGGCAGTTTTGTTGGTTTTGGGAAAGCTGCTCGAGGAATCTGTGAGCTCGGTGCTATAAAGCCCATCCTGCCCTGGTGATGCTGGTGTCACCCGAATGGGTGCCGTGTGTGTGTCTTGCCCCATCCCAACCAAACTGATACTTGCAGAAATTTGGGAGGTGGAAGAAGACACTGTTAGGCAAGAGCAGAGACAGCACGGTTTAACAGACACTGGGCTTGAGCTTTTTAGTTGTCCAAGCCTAAATACAAATGGGAAAAGTCTCCTAAGCATTCCTGGACTTGGAGCTCTTCAGATATGGTCCCTCAGAAGTGGGAGCAGGACGTTGGTTGTGCCAGGGGGTGGTTCTGAGCCTCAACTCCTGCTGTTGATGGTAACTCACCTTATTTCAGGTCTCCAACAGATACAGGTTCCTCTCTTTCCCAAAACCCAGCTGTAACTCACCCTGTTCCTCTCTTTCTAGGACTCGTTCCTGCCAGACACAACACGAGGAAAATAGAAACCCAGCAAAACTACCAAGAACCTACCTGGAGCACAAAGACCTCGGATTTCCAAGACTTGACACTCAGAGACATTCAGATCAACATTTATTAGGAGTTGCGCTTTGACATTTTACTTGGGATTTTTCCAGACTCCACTGGATCCTACTGGATAGAGATTATTATTTTTGTTTGTTTATTTTATATATATATATATAGTGACAAAAGTATGCCATATTTCTAACTGTACTGAATATTTTTTACAGGTGTTTTTTTTTTTTTTTTTTCAATTTTGCATTCCCTCTCACTGCCTATAGCCTCTTCAGATACAGACCTGGACACACCTCACAGGGCTCAAAGGGTCGCTTTTTTTTGCTTTTTTTTTTTTTTTTTTTTTTAAGTCCTCCTCCCTCTGCCTCGTCAGGGATAATGGAGATAAAGCCACATCCGTGCAGATTCCGAGCGCGGGATCCCTCCACGCCTTCAAAAAAAGCCAGGAGAGTCAGTTTGAAACAGTCAGACTTCATATTTTTTTGTGTGTGTGCAGCATTTCCGATTGCCTCTTGATGATGATGATGATGATGATTAATTATTATTATTTTTAGCTCTAGGCAGCTTGAGACTCCGGGGTGGGGGGGTGGTGTGGTGTCATGATCCCTGGGTGGGGGGCCCAGAGCTGCTGCCCCCACTCCCAGTTCCCTCCCCGTTGGGTTTCAGGCCCCCGAGGTGTGAACCCCGTAGGGTTTGTGGTGTAGCCCATGCACACACCCCAGTAGCTGACTAGGTTTTAAGGAATACTGGAAGTTGCTTCGAGTATCTTATACTGTGAATTTTAGAGCTTTAAGAGGACTGTGATGATAGCACCTCGCCTTCCTCCCGTGTGTCTCTACCTACCCCTTTGTGTTTTCTAGATGCCATTAAATTAAAAAAAAAAAAGCCCTTAGAAGTGTGCGTTTAAGGTGTTTGGACTCTGAATGCTATTAAGGTAGGCTTATGCAGCATTCACAGTAACTGATTTTTATTTTTTTTCTCCAGTGTCATAGTTTTTCATTTGTGTTCATGATTTTTTAAATTAGGATGTTGGGTTTGGGTTTTTTTGTAATGGATTGGGGTTTTTTCCGCCCCCCCCTTCCCCTCCCAGTGCTATTTAAAACACTTTACCCACATACCAGGGCATATATATCCTACTGTCAGGTAATTTAAAATCCTGTAGACAATCCTTCCTGTAAGCTGTGTTTGGGGAGGCTGAACAAGAAATCTGAGGAGGTGTCATGTGTTGCTGGTCATGATGGAGCCCAACCACATGGAAAGTGCTGCCACCCCCTTTTTCCACTCTGGCTTAAGGGGCTGCACTTCATTAGGCTCCGTGACCACCTTGCTGGAATGAAATACAGGGGTTGGTGTCTACATCCTTAACCTGAGCTTATAAACCACCAGGGCTACCTCCAGCGTGGTGAAAATGACCAGAAAACAGCTTTTCTGGAGCAGGATGATCTTCCCTCCAGGGCTCTGGGGGCTGAGCTTACGCTGCTGCTTTCTGAGCTCCCTGGAAATAATATTCTGATCGTGCCCTGGTTTCTCCTTCCAGTATTTAAATTTGAGAAGTTAAAAAAAAAAAGAAACCAAACAAAAAAACCAACCAGCAACAAAAATCAAGCTTTTTAGAGTCTGCCCAGACACTTGTGAACACTTTGAGGTTGTGATTTTATTTTTTTTTTTAAATATATGTATATATATAGTGTGTGGCACAGGGATAGCTGAGGGCAGGGAGTGCTCTGCTGCTGCTCCTCAGTCGAGGACGGGAAGAAAATGGCAATAAAAAAAAAAAAGAAAAGCTCTCTGCTATTTTAAATTTGAATAATGTGTTTCAGAAGTCACTGGTTTTAGCTCAGGCTGCAACGACGTGCTGTTTAGCTGCAAACTGGCTTCGAACTACACTGGGGCTGGTGTAGCTTTGCCAATTCAGGTGCAATTTTAATTAAGCTGTCAGTATTGATTGGAGACGATGCTGGAACTGCTGGATTTTTGCTCCCTTTGAGCCTTGCTGGCAGTGGGTCCTCCTCAGCCTCCAGCCTTCCCCTTGCCTGTGGCTGATTCCTGGGCTGCTCTGGGTACGTGGTCTCCTCCTGGGATGCTCTGGGAGGGCATCCTGCTCGGGGGATGCAGGGAGTCCTGGGCCCCACAGCTGTAGTGTAGCAATTAACTCCTCCTATTTATGTCTGAACAGCCCTTTCCTTCCTTAATTCTGCAACGTGGACCTTTGAACAGGTCTGTGTCCCTGCTGTCCTCAACTTTTTTGGGTAACACTTGCCTTAAACACCCCCATGTCCCTTTGGTGATGTCCCTGTCCTGGGAATTCAGCTTTTTGTCACTCAGTCCCTTCCTCCCTGAGCTGTAGCAGGTACCTGAGGAGCAACCAGGAACCCGAGGCATCATTAGAAGGATTTCTGAGCTCTGCCAGACAAATCCAGCGTGAGACATTTAAGTTTGTCCATAGCACTTCAAGGTACGTGGCTGTCGGGAGGATTCAGGAGAAGGTGGTGCTTGGCCTTGGGTGCTGAGCTGGGCTGTCCCGAGCACGATGAGCGGGACAAAACACCCCAAAAAGGGGATTTCTAGGGTGAGAAACCTCCTGGCACAAGAGGTGGTTCCTTTCCAGAGGGATGTGCTCACCGTGGCTGTGTACGTCCCTTTTTAAATTCCTATAGCCTAGAAAACAACGTTATTTTTATTTTCCTGGATTTTGGGTGGCCATCTTCTGGTTGTCCATTCTCACACACACCCCCCTCTTCTAAGTTTTTCCTTCTCCTTGAGTATTTTAAACAACTTTTTGCCTCGTCTGACCTTTGCCATCGCCCTCCTCTCACCCTGCGGGGGATTTTCCAGCCCTGCTGACCCTCTCCCTCCAGCCCTTGGAGCCGGAGCTGAGAGAGATGGCAGCCTGGGGAGAAGATGATAAAAATTAAGAGCAGAAGAAGGTTCTTCCATCCAAGAGCTGCCCCTTTCACCTCCGACAGGGTTTTTAAAATCCTCAGCTCTTGGCGTGCGGTGTTATTTCTAGGGACAAACCAGCAAAGTAAGGTCTATTTATATGAATGTTCCCAGCTCTTCCCACTCCACAAATTCACCCAGAGACTGTCTTGATTGTATAATATACATTATATGGAAGCTATTTATATATGAATGAATGTTTTTATAGAAAGGAAGGCGCGTGTTCTCCCCTCCATTAAACTGGAACGGCAGCTCCGGTCGCCGAACAGCAATCTCTGACCAAAACAGATGCGTTAGCAAAGGGCTGGCTCATTTCTGGGGTTAATAAACTGTGGTTTGCTGATTTTCCTGATTGTACAATTACCTTAAGAGGTGGTAGTGTCCCAGCCTTAGAGGTGAAACTCGTTAAGAGAAAAAAAAAAATAAAAAAAATAAAGGAAGTAAAATAATTTAGTTGAGAAAATGAAGGAGCTTTGTAAAATTTTTTAAGGCAATTGTGAAATGTCTAGGCTAGCCGTTTGCACTCTTCTTTATAAAATAGGAACTTTTAAATTGGCAAATCTTTATAGATTGACTAGTGATGGGAGCTGTTATTTTGGATTTTCATAGTAAAGCAAAAGGAAACTTGCTGTAGCGTTTAGACAGATACTAAGTGTTCAGTATTGCTTCTTGTATTGCATTTTTCAATAAATTTTCAAACAAAACTCTCTCCCTGGCCCTGAAGTGTTTTTTTCTCACCCTCCTCTGGGTCTCTCCCCACCATAACCCAGTTGTTTGGTTTTTGTTTGTTTTTTTTTTCTTAGCCCCTCTCATTTATTTCTGGCAGCAGCATCTTTGGGAGGGACAGAAACACCCAGCAAAAAGCTGACGGGGGCATCTTGGCCAGCAGCCTGGCAGAGAACAAAATCCAGTTGGCCCAGTTAGAGGGCAAGGAGCTGGATGGGAAGAGCATCCTTGCAGGCAGGGTCTCACACACACATCCCCACACCCTGTACCTCAGTTTCCCCATCAGAGAGAACAAGAAGGGTCATCCCAGTGTCTGTACTCACTTGTGAAAAGCAGCGTTAATTCAAATTGCCCCAGAGACAAGTGATGGGCACCCCCAGGCACCTCGTTATGTCCAAGCTAATGAGGGGCACAGCAACATGAGCTTTAAATAACCCTGTTACAAAGAGCTGTGACAAGCCCCAGCCAGCCAGGACCCAGATGACATAGTGTTGGGGGACAAACAGCCCAGAATCACAGAATCCTTCATAAAAATCACAGAATCTTTCATGTTGGAAGGGACCTTAAAGACCATCCAGTCCCACCCTGTGCCCTGAGCAGGGAACACCTCCCACCAGACACACATGCTCACACCTCCATAGAAAACTCAGGAATACATAATAAAAACTTTAAAAAAAAAAAGAAAATCTTGATGATCCTGGCTCTCGTGAAACAGCAGTGAAAATTCTGCTCAGTGCTTTGATTTCAGCCCTGCAAGATCAGAGTCAGAATACACAAAAAATGATGGGTCTCCAGTATCTCCTGTTATTTGAAGTTATGTACTAGAGTATTCTTTCTTTGGCATTAAGGAATGGATTAATTACTCTGCTCAGCTGCACTTTGGGGTGTCAGCCCCACCTCCCCCAGCCAGTTGGCCAAGATATCACCTGCCGTCTTCTCCAAACTGCTGAGGGACATGGTTTAGTGGTGGCTTTGGCTGTGTCAGGTTGATGGTTGAACTCCATCTGAAAGGTCCCTTCCAACCTGGACCATTCTGTGGATGATCTCGGGTCACCCCGGGTGCAGCCCTGGGCTCTGCCTGGCTCCAAGGAGCTGCTGCCCATCATCACCCACCATCAACATCAGCCCCAGGGTGAGGGGACACTGAGATGATGACTATCTCCACTGCTCCTGTCCTTCTGTAGGGACTCTCTTCTCCCTGGTGCTGGCCCAGAGATGCTGCAGGGACATCGGTGGCACCAGGGACCTGGTCCAACATGGCCCATCAGGCTGAGCCACGATGCTTTCCTGGGCAGGACCATTGCCATCGCAGGTACAAGGACACCCACAGCACAGGGGACTTTTGTGCCCCATCTCCAAAGCCCAGGAGACATTTGTCCCTGTGTCATTTCCCCAGGGGACAAGCACAGGGACAGCAAACACCAGCCACCAACACTCAGCCACTGAGCCCTGGGGCCATCAACCAGGACTGGAAAGGCATTTCCTTGAAGGTTCCCCCCCACCTCAAGCCTCCCAGGACAGGCATCCCAACCTCAGGGTCCCTTTTACTCCCCGGAGGGTGGGGGGAGGAGGGGGGGGCTGATCCTTTTGCTTCCCTTTAGCCCCGTGCCTCAGTTTCCCTCCCTCTCCCCCCCCAAAAAAAAACCCAACTGCAGAATCTGCCAAACCCAGAGCCTGGTGGCATTTTGCCTGGCTACGAGGAAGGGAAAATATTAGGTAAACAAACACCATGGCAATCTAGAGAGACCCAAGTAAATAATAAAAAAAACCCCAAATCCAAGCCTGTTTTCCCAACAGAAGGCAGCAGCAGCCCACAGGCTCCCTGGGGGGGGGCCTAGCTCCATCTCAGAGGTCCCATCCTTTGGGAAGGAGCCACAAAAACTGTTTCCCTTCATCACCCATCCCTGGTCCTTCCTCGGGTCTCCATCCCAGACCCCAGACCCAGACCCCAGCCATGACACCGGGAGGAGAACGTTCCCATTCAAACACCAGTTTATTCGAGCCTGGGCTATTGTTAGGTGGTTCCTCTGCTTTTGGGGGCTTGTGTTCCTGGCGGGTGGTCATGGTGCCCCGGGGTCTGGGCAGTTCTCAGGGCCCCGAGGGGAACCGCTGCGGGAGTTGGGCAAGCAGAAGGAGGGACTCCATCCCTTCCACACTGGAGAGCCCAGGGTGGGTTTGGCTCCGGAATAAATGGGGTGGGAAAGGAGAAACTGCATTGGCAATGGGCCAGGGAGGACACGCCAGGCTCAGTCCTGAGCTCTGTAACTGGGGAAACTGAGGCACGGGGGAAAAGTCAAAGCTGGAGGCAAGGGAGTGACCTCCCCTCCTGCAGCAGCCATGTCGGTGGCACCAGGTTCATCCCTTCTTTGTCTCCATCCCGTTGGGATTTGCATCGCCACAGGATACCTGCTGGTCTGTGGGCATCAGCCCCAGCAGCTCTTCACACCTCCCAGCTCTAAGGACTCAATGTCCCCCCAAGAGCTACCCCCCCCAAGTCACTTTGGGGGAGCGGAGCATCTCCATGGTGCTGCATCTCAGGAGCACACCAGCCCTTTGGAGGCTGGAAAACTGAATCAATGGGCAGGATTAGATACCAGTGCACACCAGTACAGACCAGTTGCTCCAAACTGGGCTTCCTAAACACTGCAGACCTGAAGTGGCACCCGAGAGTGGGGAAGCACCAGCTCCCTGGCCAGAATCCAGCCCCTCTGTCACCCCATGGAGGGGGACACGCTGGCTGGATGCGTCCCACTGCCCTCAGGGAGTGCCAGGGAACTGGCAGAGCTGCCAACGACGTGGGCACTGGTGCAAACCTGCACCCAGGATGATGCGGGGGGTGAGTGGGTGCAGGCCCAGCACTCAGGGGACATCTTGGGTGGCTGTGATGCTTAGTGCCATGAGAGCTTTCTTCTGCAGGACACATCCAGGAGCAGATCACGGCTCCTCTGTCCCCAGCTCCATCAGTCCCAGCTCTGGCAGCCCGAGGAGCTACACCTCATCTCCCAGAGGTGGCCACAGTGCTCCTGCCCACCCCATGACACTGTGGCTGGTCCAGGCTCCCTACTCAGAGCAAGAGAGTCCCCAGGGATGCTGTGACTTGGGGACATCCCCAACCCCACCCTGCTCTGCCTCCACAGCAACGACTCTTCAAGGCACAAGTTCTTCCCTGCTGCCCCTCAGCACACGCATCCCACCAACCTTCTCCGGATGAGAGTTTTCCTGGGGTAGGAATAGATTCCCAAAGCCCAAATTCCCAGTCCTTTAGTGCCCCAAGGCCCAGTTAACCCTTTGCATGCTAAACAGACCATGTTATCCACGCATCCTTTCCTTCCCCCAGTTTGCCCCCAACATGGGCAGTGGTCCCTGATGGGGTCCCCGCCAAAACTCCGGAGATCTGGGCTCCAGTGCCACAGGGATGGTGACAGCAGCTGATGGGGGACGCTGGTTTTGGAGCTCAGCTCACCCCATCCCACCCAGAACCAGTCCCGGAGTGGGATCAGCCCCACGTTGCTCAGCCCCTTTCTGCAGCAGGAGAACATGCAGAGCCCAGGGTACCAAGGAGCCTGTGCAGGATGCCCTCAAATCCATGAAAGCCAAAAAATAAAACAAAAACCAAATCATAATTAAGTAACTACCCCCAAACCCACCCCAGCTCCAGCCCCATCCTGGCTCCCTTGCACGAGGAGCGATGAGACGGGTGCCCTTGGCTCAATGCGGCTCATAACGCTGAGAGACACTTTGCAACCCACTTATTTCCTTTTTTTAAAAAAAAAAATAAATAAAGCATCCAAAAGCAGCACCCTCTATGCCTTCCCCAAAGGTCACAAAGTGTCACAGCACCGGGGAGCCCACCCACACCCCATCACCCCACTTAGGGGTCCTCATCTTTAAACACGAGGTGCAAAGCGTCACGTTATCGCCTGTCACACGTTGCAGCGGCCCCGGGCACAGAAAGCTCTGACACTTCATCTTCCCGGTGCCTGGGGAAGCAGATTTATAGCAGAGAGCACTTGCCCTAAATAATGCACCAACATTTGCATTCCCTGGCCGCCAGCAGAGTGTTTTCCTTCACAAAGACTTTAAATCTTAATGAAGGACTTACCGGCTAAGCAGGCTCCTGGCTGCGGCCTCCCCGGCTGCGGAGAGAGGAGAAGAAAGGAGGAAAAGGAGGAGAAGGAGGAAAAAAAGGAGGAGAAGGAGGAGGAAGGGCTACAAACCAGCTCGGTGGGGCCTTGGTGTGCTGAGCACCAGGTGTGGGGTGGGAAAGATCATCCCCCAGCTGCGACTGATCTGGCTAAACAGGGCTGTAACTGTTTTCCTTCCAGGTTTGGATCTAGATCCTTCACTATTGGGACCTGCTGCCTTTTTATTTGCTGTGGCTGCTCTAGCCTTTCTCTCCCTGTCCCCCCCTTTTTGTCCCTTTGGGGGACATTTTTTCAGCCACCTCTGACCCTGTCCTATTTGAGAGGCACGTGAGCTCCAGCTCCGTGTAGGTTCCCTGTTAAAGAGGTGGTCAAAGGGCTGTTATTACCCCACCACCTCCTCCCATGGGGACAGAGGTGTCCCAGCAGCGAGCTGGGAGCCCCACAGACACTGGCTGGGGTGGCCCTGGGCACAGGAGCTGCGTATGGCACTGGTTTCCCCCAACACATTTTCCCCATTTTGCTCATTTTTGGCCCAAACTGCAGCTGTCCCACAGCCCTGTGCCAGCCTAGAGGCCCCATGGTGGTGCAGAGGGTAATTGCAATTAGTGGGGCTCCCTCTCCTGCCTCTGTCCTCTGCCACGGTGGCTCAAGGGACACCCCATGGTTACTCCTGGTCAGCCTGGATGGTCAGTGTTGGGGGAACTCCACCGTTATTTTCTTTTGCTTTCCTACCCTTCTCTTGGTAGAAATCTCCTCCCGCAGCTGGGGTGGGGATACACCGGGGGGTGATAACGGCTGGATATTTATAGAGCTGGTTCCTGGGCAGGATGAGAAGATCCCATCCAGCATCACCCTCCATGAACTGCACAGTGTGACATCTCCAGTGCTCTCAGGATGGTTTAACTTCACAGCTCCGCAGCCAAGTAGAGTCAATGGAAGGATCCAGAGTGGATTTTTTGCTTTATTTTTAAATTTTTCCTTTCCTTCCCTTCCAGAGGTTGGAAGGGACCTCTGGAGATCATCTAGTCCAACTCCCCTGCCAAAGCAGGTCTACCAAGAACACGTTGGAATGTGTCCAGGCAGGTTTTAAATTGTCTCCAGAGAAGGAGACTCCACCACCTCTCTGGGCAGCCTGTTCCAGGGCTCTGCCACCCTCACAGGAAAGAAGTTCCTCCTCATGTTTAGGTGGAACTTCTTATACTCAAGTTTGTGCCCATTTCCTCTTGTCCTGTCCCTGGGCACCACTGAGAAAAGACCAGCCTCATCCTCCTGACACCCTCCCTTTAAGTATTTGTACGCATTGATCAGCTCTCAATTAAGTCTTCTCTTCTCAAGACTAGAAAGACCCAAGTCCCTCAGCCTTTCCTCACAGGAGAGATGCTCCCAGCCCTTTGTTGTATCCTCTCCAGCAGTTCCCTGTCCTTTCTGAACTGGAGAGCCCAGAACTGGACACAGTTTTAAGCCAGATCCATTCCTGCTGTTTCATTCCCAGCATGCTGTGAGGGCAGCAAGGGGGTGAGAGCCTCCACAGTATCCTTCTGTTGAAGCCAGCATGGTTAAAATCCCACAAACACTCTTGAAACCATGCCCACTGGCAGAGCTGCAGGTGAGGGATGTGCAGATGATGCTCTCCCCAGAGAGAGCGTGGGTCTTCTCACCCCACCGGGTTAATTAATCAAGAAGCTTTGCATTTTGAAACGGCCCCTACGTGGTTCAACAATGCTTCCCTGGAGGATGCTGTTGCCTTGGGCAGAAGGATGCCAGGGCAGGATGAAGGTGCTGGAGCAGAAGGAGGATGCTGGAGCAGGAGGAGGAGGATGCCAGGACAAGAGGAAGATGCTGGAGCAGAAGGAGGATGCTGGAGCAGGCTTTTGGTCCAGGCAGGAGGCATCGTAGGGAGGGAGGTTCCCCTCTCATCCCCCATCGATTTCCACACTGTGAGTTCCCACGGTCAGGCAGAGTCCCAAACAGAAAAACAAAGGGAGAAAATTAAAACAAAAGCCTCCAGACCCTGAGGCAGTTCCTGGCACGGCTCCTTGTGGCATTTTGGGCTCCAATTTCTTGCTGCTGGTTTCTGAAGCGTGGCCCTGGGCCCGGTGTTAGCCCTGGCTGCAGCTGGTTAAGCCCAAATTAAAAGTTATTTTCAGCTAAAAACAACCTCCTGGCTCGTCCCCTGGGACCCTGCTTTGGGGCAGAGCCCGCCGGTGACTTTTTGTTGTTGCTGTTTATTGCATTGAACCTGTGCCGAGATAATTTTGAGCTTAAACAACCCAATAAATAGACCAGGCCAGGGCTGGTCTCACTCCCAGCAAAGCTGTGGGGATGCTACCGACTTCCCCAGCTCTGCCACACTCCAAAGGGACAGGCTGGTACCCAAACTTCTTGGGAGAGTTTGCCTTGGAAACAAAACCAGCCTTTTCTTATAAAGCAGGAAAAAAAAAATATCAGTGCAGGTGTAAGGGGGGGAGCTTAAGGGTTATATTTTGGGAAAAGGCAGTTTAGCAGCTGGGGAGGGTTTTGCATGGGGCAGGCAGGGAAGGTGGAGATGGGGCCAGATCCCCTTTTGGCAATAGGGTGGGAAGCACACACTGCTCCCATTTGAAAGGCAAAATAGGAATTTAAATGAAAAAATAATAATAAAATTTGAAACAAAGGAGGAATTTTCCAAAAGGATTTTCAAAGGGAGAAAAAAACAAAACAACTAATAGCTGTTGAAATCCTGACTTTTCTAAAATGAGCTTTGTTTCTCATGGGCTTTAACCTACCAAGCACTGGGGGTAACGTGGGGTCATGTGGAAGGTGATGACAGGAGGGCAAGAGACACCAGCATCACCAGCACAACCCTCCCCAGCTCCCACAGCTCCTTCCCCTATTCCCAGCCTCACGGGATGACAAAAAGAAGTGCCAAGAACCCCTGGATGGGGATGGTTCCCAGCTCTGGGCCATGAGGACATTGCTCTCTGAGCTGCTGGGAACAGATTTTTGCCCAAAAAGGCAGTTTCCCACCCATTCTGCAGGGCTGCTTTGGTCTGGAGAAGGATGTTATCCCTGAGGTTTGCAAGGTCCAAGGCTCCGTGCTCGTTTCAGAGCAGAGAGGGGGAAAAGGAGAGACAGGACTAAAAAAAAGGTTTGGGGTAACCATTTCATACAGATAAACCCTATTTCAGCTGTTTACACACACCACGGTGGGCTCTGGTCTTGGGAAGGCAAAAGGGAGAGACCCCAACTAAGCAGCAATGACACATTTTGAAGCCTCCTGAGTCTCCAGAGAGCAGAGATGTCCTCGCCCCTGTGCTCTCATCCATCCTTTGGCTCCTCCTGGCATCCCAGGGCTCCTCCTGCCCAAGAGCTGGGGGGAGTGGGATGGATGGGATGAGCCCCCAGGATGAGGAGACACGGCTGCTGCAGATGGACGGGGTGTTTCTGGCTGGAGAAACAGGGGAGCAGGGCAGCAATCAGAACATGAGGGGCATCATTAACTTCTGGATTGATGGGGAGCCCAGGGTCAGGGGTGGTACCAACTGCTTTGACAAGGCAAATCTGCTGCTGCTGCAAAAAAAAGTAATAATCCTTTTCTGCTCTTTGGGCTTTTTGGTAGGCACCATCTCCCCAGAGATGGGGGGAAAAGAAGCAGGCAAAGAGCAAAAAGATGGTTGGGGAAGATGTCCAGGTGGTACCCTGTCACCCAGAGGCTGTGGGGATGCTCTCGGTGCCTGCTGGTGGTGGGTGCCCAACCACCCCCAGCTCCCGGGCCTCTGCCAGAGCCAGATGATGACTTGGTGTTAAAAAAAAGAAGGGTTTTTTTTGTGGGGAGGAGAAGGACCAGGCCAAACCCCCGTGTTGTGCCTCCCAGCACTGACGGAGGATGTCCTACAGAGGTTTGTCCTGGTATTTGTATGAGCTGGTGGCACAAGCTGGGACACTCCAGCCTTCAAAATACACAGGTCAAGGATATTCCTCCAGTTCCTATTTATTTTAGCCAGGTCCCAGCATCACTGCCTCGTGGCCACGAGCCAGCGGGACCCGACAGCTCCTCACCCCCCTGTCCCCATGAGCCCTCCTAGGTGGGCTTCACCCACGGGGGACATTGGGGGGACACCACAGCCACATGCCAAGGGGAACCAAGAGGCATGGAGGCTGAGCACAAAGCAGAGACCAGCCCATACCTTCCCCAGGGGCAAACAAGGCAAAAGCCCTGGGAAAGGATCGGGAAAGAAATGCTGGAGCAAAAATTGCTCGTTTGCAAGAAAAGGGGCGGTTGATGCTTCCCCTCTCTGGGCTGCTAAGCCTGGAGCCATCTCCTGGGATGGGATGTGAGCTGTGTCCTGCTGCGCAGCCTCTCCCAGTACAGTGAACCCCGTTTCTCCCCTTTGTTTTATCCACATTTTCCTGCTGTGATGGGTTTTTGGAGGGTTTTGTTGCTGCGCTCCCTGCTCTCCAGGGCTGGCTCTCTGCCTGCATCCCATCCGGCTCCTCTCCTGCAGCCAAAGGGCCCCGAAAAATGCAACAGCACCCACCAGGGCCCAGCAAAACCAGCACCAACACTCACCCCTACTTCTCCTCCCCATCACATCTTCCCACCATCAGCATCCTCCACCCCACCAGAAAAAAGACCCGCCGACAGGCTCTGGGAACTGACACATCCCAGTGACTCCTCTGTTTTAATTTCTCAGCCTCCCTGGGCACCTTTTGGATCCTACCCTGCAAAAAAAAAAGCAACCCCAAACTTTAGACTTCTCACCTTATCCTGCAAATATTCAGCACCTGGCTATAGAGCATCCTTACCCTCTCCAGCCCACCCTCAGCATCCTGCGGGCGAGATGACAAGGTGAGGTGGGACCACGTGGCATCGAGATAATATTTAATAGCCCCATCAGGCTTACGTGCTCTGGTCAAGCAAATTTCCTGGAGGGTTGAGGTTGGGCAAGGGGACACCCACCCCCCACTCCCCAAAACATCCCCCCACCTCCCTAAAATAAAGTGCTGCGGGGGCTGACAGGGCTTTGCCCGCCCCACATCCCCATCCCGCAGTTTTGTGTTGGGTCCCAAAGCGAGGGCTCCTCTGGAAAAGCCACCAGGAGAAGGGATTGTAAGGCCAAGGGCATCCACCGGGAAGCCATCAAGAGGGCAGCCAGGAGAGGACATCCCACCCCAGGTGAGTCTTCCCCCAGGAGCAGCATGTCAGGACCTCCCTCTTGGCGTCTGCTTAAAAACGCTGTCCCCAAACCCCTCCAAGATGTGGGGTTTTGGGATCGTTGGTGGGTGCTGGTGGCCAGGATGAGAGACTGCAATGTCACGGTCCCCATGGGGACATCAGACCTGCTCACCCCGCTCCATCCCCACCATCCAGGAGCTGGGTCGTGGCTCTCCCCGGCTTGGGGGCTCGTTGGGCTCCAGCAGCTGGTCTGAGGACTCGCCAGTGCTCTCCAGTTTGGCGTAACCCACCAGGCTGATGTGGTCCAGCCGGGGCCAGCTCCGGTTCTTACGGTCCTTGATGGGGGCCACCAGCAGCACGCCCGGCCGGCCGAGGTCCAGGGACTTGGAGTGTCCTGCAGTGTGGAGCTGTGCCTCCAGGCTGAGCTCCACGCCGGGGCAGCCACCATCCACGTTGATGACAACGTGGCCACCACCGTCACGGTCCTGGCCACGGGGTGTGATGCTGCCACCCTGGGAGAGCCGCGGGGCATCAGGTGGGGGCTCGATGGGGCTCCCCTCTAACCTTTTGACAGCTCCCCGTGCTGCTGCCTCCAGCAAACAGTTGTTGAGCTTGATGACCGGCAAAGCCAAGGCTCCGACGGCCGAGGAGAGGAGGGACTCGGCTCCGGTGGGGCAGGAGAGGCTGAAGTTGGCCTCGGCGGAGCCACCGGAGCGGAGGCTGAGGAGGGAGGCAGCGGGGGATGCCGTTGGCTGCTGGAGGAGCTCGGCCGTGGTCTGGAGCTGGTTGGCACCGTAGCAGTCGGACCACTTGCTGCCGGGGCAGGGCTGGCAGGAGAGATCCACCTGGTAGCAGCCCTCCACGCACTCGGCCTTGGCCTTGGGGCCAGGCTGGCCATCCCCGTGCTGGCAGTGGCCGTCCTCGGGGCCAGTCCCCTCAGGGAGACCCGCCGCCATGGAGTAGAGCCCCTTCTGCATCAGCCGGCGGGTCTCCATGTCCCTGTTCTCGTAGAGCATGGTGTTGGCGCAGATGAAGATAAAGAGCCCGATGCCCATGATGACGGGGCCGATCAGCTTGAGCTTCTCGCTGTGGGGCATGTGGCGCCCGGTGGCCACCTCCCTCCTCATGTCCCCGGCCACGCTGGCATTCCCTGTGCCGGACCCGCTGCTCCCAGCTCCCCGGTGGGGCCAGTAGCCCACCACAGCGATGGTCATGCCCACCAGGACCACCGAGATGCCCACCATGACGAAGGCTCCTGCTGGCGAGCGCATGCGGAGCTGCCCTTTCACCGGGACCTCCGGGGGGGACTTGCGGCGCAGCCGGCGTCCCCGGCGCCGCGACGGGGCAGGGGGGGCTGGTGGTTTGGTGCTCCCCACCTCCACCTCCCGCATGGGGCCGTTGGTTTCCACACGCCCTGCAGTCATCGTCTCCAGCTCGGCCGCTCCTCCTGCGAGGTGGGGAGGAGAAAAAGGTGAAGAGGCATCACTGGGGGTCCATGTGCCTGGGATGGTGGGAGCACAAGGGATGGTGGGAGCACAAGGGATGGTGGGAGCACAAGGGATGGTGGGAGCACTGGGAACGTGGTGGTGCCAGGAACATGGGGACCACAGAGACCTTGGGAACGTGAGGATGCTGGAAGATCAGAACACCAGGAGTATGCGGATGTGAGGAACACAGGGACACTGGGAGCAAGAGGATACTGGGAACACAGGGAGCACAGGGATACTGGGAGCACGGGGATGCTGGGGAACACTGGGAACGTGGAGATGCCAGGAACACAGGGACCACAGAGACCCTGGGAGCGTGAGGATGCCAGAAGATGAAAGGCATGGGAACACCAGGAGTACAGGGATGTGAGGAGCACAGGGACCACAGTGACACTGGGAGCAAGAGGATACTGGGAACACAGGGAGCACAGGAATACTGGGAGCATGGGGATGCTGGGGAACACTGGGAACGTGGAGATGCCAGGAACATGGGTACCACAGAGACCCTGGGAGCATGAGGATACTGGAAGAACGGGGATGCTGGGAACATGGAGACAACAAGGACACTAGGAGCACAGGGATGATGGGAACACTGGGAACATGGAGATGCCAGGAACATGAGGACCACAGGGACAATGGGAACACAGGGATGCCAGGAACATGGGGAGCATGAGGATGCCAGGAGCACGAAAGTCATGGGAACCCCAGCAGCATGGGGATGCCAGGAACATGAGGATGCCAAGAGCACGGGGACCACAGGGACACTGGGAGTAGGGGGATGCCAGGAACATGGAGGGCACAGGGACATCGGGAGCACGGGGGACACCGAGCCCATGGGTTGCACCACCTCAGCAACCAGCAGCTTTGCTCTCCCTCTCCTGCTGACTTTCCTCCAAGTGCTCCATGGGTGCAAGGGCCAAGGGGCTTCCTCCGACCGTGCTGCCAAAGCCCCAAAACTCAGATCTCCAACCCCCCGGCTCACACAGGGCAGTGAGGATGGACAGGACCCTCCTGCACCAGCAGAGACATTACTGGCATCGGGGCCCAAAATGATCTATCCTGGGTCACCGAGTCCTACAACAACTCCATGAGGGTGCCACCAGCCACTTGGCTCGCCAGCAGCAAGGGTTTATTTGCCCACTGGGGAAACTGAGGCACGGCAGCACGTGAAACCCCATCCCAAACCCTGCAGCTCCCCAGCTCTCTCTGCTCCCTTCTCAAACACGACCTTAAAACCTGAACCAACATCCCGTTGCCCTCGAGCTGCTCCTCAGGCCACGGGACTCGCCACCCCAGCACCCAGGTGGCATTTTAGCTGAAAGAGGCTCTTTTCCAGATCTCCTTGAGGGGGATGAAGCTGACCCACTCAGAGCAGCCAGGGGTCCTGCCCTGGCACACACTGGAATAAAGCTCCACATCCAGGTATTTACGGGGTGTGCCAGAGTGCACAATGTTGAATTTTGCCCATTATCTTGGTTTTTTGAGCAAGAAGGTGTCAAAATTCCTGCTAAAACCAGCCTGGTAGTGGAAGCATCAGTTGGGCTGGCCCATCAGTGGGGCACGGGGTAAGCGGTGCCCCGCGATGGGGGGATGCTAAAACACACTCCAGACTGAAAATATCTTTTAAAAAATAATAATAAATCAATGACCTGAGGTGGATTGGGAGGGGTGTCCTTGCTGGCCGGCTGCCGGGGGCTGTGGCCGGACAGGACGGCGTGTCCGTGCCCTGGCACCGGTGTCTCCTGGCACTGCCAGGGTGGGAATGCTGCCCGTGCTGCTCCTGAACGGGCACCGGAGGTTGGGGGGGACACGGGACGTGTCGCCGGGGGGAGTGGGGAGCACTCAGGGTGACCTCCAGCCAAGGGATGCTGGGGGGGGGGGGGGGGGCCCCCCCCCCCCCCCCCCCCCCGGGGGGGGGGGGGGGGGGGGGGGGGGGGGGGCTCACCACACCACCCCTCCTCACAGCCCACAAAGGGATCCCACCCTTCAGGTGGCATCCCTGCACCCACTTCCCACAATTAAAAGCCAGAAAGTAAAAAAAACGAGGAGAAACTCCCCGGCAGGAGGAGGGTGACCCCCTAATTTTACCCCCCGAGATGAATAAAGCCCCGAGAGCAACCAGTGTCACCGAGGGCAGAAAAAGATATTAAGTTGTTTGGTTTCCCCCCGCCCCGCCCCTTAGTCTTAATCATCTTAAGGTGTTATTAGCATCAGAGGGAAGGAATTAGAGATATGAGTTTCAGGATGACAGCGTGTTCCTGGCACAAGGCTGTCAAGCTGTGACTGTTTGAATAAGGGAGATTTAAAGGAAAAAAAAAAAAAAAACCAAAAAAAAAACATAATAAAAAGAAAGTCCCAAAGGAAACAAGGCAAAGCCACAGCCCACAGCTGGGAGGGGTGTTAAACCTTGCTCTGAAAGAGGCCAATAATCCTGCCCCACAAAGGGGGAAATACAATAAACTCACTGCCATGGTCACCCTGAGTGGAAAAATGACTTTTGAAATATTTTGGTCTTAAAGGGCAATAACCAGGCACTCGAACACATCCCAAAGCCTGAGGGGGTTTTTGCCTCCAAATGCCTTAATTGAAGTTACGTCCCAGCTTTCTCTAATTACCACCTTAGATTCAACTTCCCTTAAATTTATATTAAACCCTTTAAATACCTCACTGGCTACTTAGGGATTAAAAAAAAATACACCCACCCCCCCCACAACAAATCACAAGCGCAAAGGTCTTTGATACTGGATACGGGGGAGCAACCGTGACACCCCCTGGGTTTCACAGCTCCTGAAGTCACCCTGAACCTGAACACACACACACAGACACACAGACACAGACACACGGACCTCCTGGTTTGGGTCCTGAGCCTTGGCTGTGCCTTTTTAAACCCGGTATCTCCTTTATCAGCCCCTGGAGCTCCCCCCGGAGCCAAATCCAGTGCCCGTGGGGCATAGAATCAATCATAGAATCATGAATCCTCTGGGTTGGAAGGGACCTTACAGATCATCCAGTCCAACCATCAACCTAACTCTGATAAAAAAATAAATAAGAAATAGGAAATGAAAATTACCAGGGTCCTGAGGACCATGTCTACCTGTCTTTTGAACACCTCCAGGGATGGTGCTCCAAGCACTTCCCTGGGCAGCCCATTCCAAGGTTTGATAACCTTTTTGGTGAAAAAAATGTTTCCTTTTCCTACTATCCCATCTGAACCTCCCCTGGTGCAACTTGAGGCCGTTTCCCCTTGTCCCATCTCCTGTGACTGGGTTGGGTGACCAGTGACCGGGCACTGGGTTGGATCCCAGTGATGTTCCTGTGGATCACACCGGGATGCTGGTCCCATGAATTCCTACTGGATACAGCCCGGGGTGGAAGTGCAGGAACCGGGATGCTGAAATACGGGTGCAGCGGGACCAGTGGGTGCCCACCCACCCTGCACCCCCAGGCTGGATCTGAAACAACCCCATTCCCCCTTTCTCTCCCTTTCCCTGGGCACAGGGACGGGGACACAGGGCAGGAGGGACAAGCAGATGCCAGCAAACTGCCTCCAGGCAGGGAACCCCCTCAGCCCCCTCCCCAGCCCCGCGTACCTCTCCCCTTATCTCCCCGAGAGCTGCCTGCTTTCTGAAGTCGGAGCATCGAATTGCTCATCGTCGGGGCTGGTTGCTCCTGGGGTTCAAAACCATTATTTTTATTAATAGAATCCCCAGGGTTATATAAGCTCTTTAAAAAAAAAAAAAAAAAAGAATAGAAAAGCCCAGCGTTGCCACCCCGTTCTGCAACTCACAGCCCCTGACACTCACACGAAGGGATTCATTCCACGGGGGAGCAGCAGCTCTAGAGCCAGCAGGGTCGGGGGTCCTGGGGGAGCTGCTGGGGTTGAGGGGACATCCCAGTCCCCCTTGGTGGGGACAGGCAGTGAGCCTGGGGGCTCACTCTGCCCCCCCCCAGCGCATCCGCGGGTTCCGCTGCCTCCAGTTGTGAGGTTTTTGAGGTTTCAGTTCCCACTGGGGAGGAATGACAGGATAGAAATGGAAACCGCTGGGAGCGGTACCCGGGCAGACAAGGGGCTGCCAGGTTGGGAGTTAAGCTTCCAATCCCCACAATAAGCCTGGCATTAAAATCAACGCAAATATTCCTCTAATCCCCCCCCCCCATCACCCTCCCCTCACGAACGCGCGTTGCTGGCTCCACCTTCCCACCCCTGATCCGTCGCGGACGCTCCTCAAATTTGACACGAAATCCCAACGCATCCGTCCCACAGCAGCAGGGCTGGGCAGGGGGAAAAGCGGAATTTGGGAAGGGTCTCTCCCATGGTGGGGGGGTCCCCGCATCACTTGGGTGCCCCGGGGATGCTCTGCCCCTGCCATCACCATGACGTCAGCTGGAGTTTGATAGCCAGGGGCTGTCAAAGACCAGATTTGGCCTTGAAATCTTCCTCCAGCTGAGGGATGGGGGGCTGTGGTGGTGCCTGGCAGCACCCAGGATCCCTGTCCGGCACCCAGGATCCATCCATCTCCCAGGATCCCATCCTGCATCCAGGATCCATCCATCTCCCAGGATCCCTGTCCGGCACCCAGGATCCATCCATCTCCCAGGATCCCATCCTGCACCCAGGACCCCTCCTGCATCCAGGGTCCCATCCAGCATTCAGGACCCCTCCTGCACCCAGGAATCCATCCTGCACCCAGGATCCCACCCAGGATCCTACCCAGCACCCAGGGTCCCATCCTGCATATCCTCTGCACCTCACACCTGCAGAGCATCACTCCAGGGAGCTGGTACCAGGAGCAGCCCAGGCTGTAACGACCACTCAAGAAACACCTGACAAACCAGAAGCCCCTCAGTTTTTCTGTCTCTTTTCCTAAAACATTGTGACTTTAGGGCTGCTCTCCCGACTTCGGGAATAAACTTTGAGTTTGAAATCCATGGCCAAAATGAGGCAGCAAAGCCTGTCCCATGACTAAAGGGGTGATGGGTGAGACCCCCGAAGCACTGAGGCTCCACACAGCCCTCTCTGCCTCATCAAACCCCGTCCCCCGAGATGTTCCCAGGGCTCGGAGCAGCCTCGGTGGGGACAGGGGCTCCACAGCTGCTCTGCAGCTCACCCAAAGCATCCTCCTCCTGGGGAGCCTGGGCGAGGAGCCCGCAGCACACCCGACAGCCACATGCTCTATTACCAGTAAATCCAGCGTAGATCCCTTTTAAACCCCTGGGGTGCCAAAGCCCAGGGTGGTCGAGCTCCCCCAATGCCTTTCCACAGGGGGAAAAGGGGAAACCCAGGCAGTGAGATCTTCTGGGTGTGAGGACACTCCGAGCTGCGAGAGCTTCCCCACCCACCAGGGAAGGTAGGGAGAATGTGCCAAGAGAAGACACTTAAAAATAACTCCCTTTTTTCATCCTAACCTCCAACGCCGCCCCCGGCATGGGGTTGGGGGGGGGGGGATGGAGCAGAGCAGCACCCTGGCACCCGCTCCCCTCTCCCCATCTCACCCCTCATTTCCCTGGGGAGCAGCACTGGTCCCAGTGCATGGTCTGACCATCGCCTGGGATGCTCAGGGTGGTTTGAGGCCCACGTGGTGCCTCCCCCTTCCCTATTTTTCTCAGATTTCCACCCTCCCTCCCCCTTGGCTACACATGAAAGGTGTCCAGAGAGAAGAAAGAAGATGAGAAAAGCCACCGAGCATCTTTCTGGGTCTCTCCCAGAAGGAAAGCCTGGCGCCAGCCCAGCACCCACCAGCAGCTCCAGAGCTGCAAAGCCTCCTCGGGGCTGGGTTCCCAGGGGTAAGAGCCCCTGCCCTGACCCCAGCACACCCCGTGCTCAGCACGGTGACAAAATCTGCCTCTCCAGCTTCAGCTTTGACCGAGGACACCAGTTAATCAATCGTAATTAATTCTGTCCCTCACAGAAGCTTCCACATAGACCCAGTAATGCCAATTATCACGGTGTGGGAAGGATTATCCCGCTTTCCAGCAGCAACCACCTTCTGGTCCTGGGCTGGGGGTCTCACGCCTGCTTTTAATGGGCCTTGTGACATATTTTCACCTTTTCTGCAGCACAGGAGACCCCGGGTGTGACAATTTACCCTCTGCCCGTGGCCCAAAGGTCATGACACCTCATGGATCTGAAACACCCCTCGTTCCTCCCTCTGCAGGAGCAGAGACCTCAGTGTCCCCAAGGGAAGGATGGGATGGAGAGATGTTCACACTCAACCACCTCCATCAAGTGCTCCCTGCTGGAGACACCGCCTCCACGCCTGGTCAAGGAGGGGAGAAGCATCTTGCTGGCTTCCCATTTTCAGGTTGACATGCCCCAGACAGCAGCCAGGAGCCACCAGGGCCACCAGTGTCACTTGGAACATGATCCAGAACCGGGGACTACAGTGCTGGGGTGGTCTGGGGACATAGATGGGTCTGTCCCTTTGCTTCCCCCCCGTCTTTGATGGGCGAGAAGGTCCCTGTGGGCAAATGGGATGCAGCAACATCCAGAAGTGTGGAGAGTCACCAGTCCCATTCACCTTGACTTCTCCAAAGTCCCCCAAAACGGGGCCATCCGCTAAACTCCGCTCTACCCCTCAGGCAAAGAAAGTGCGTGGAAACATCCCACTGGTTACTAATTACAAGAGCTTGCCTTACCCAGATTTGCTCTGCTAATTAGACTAATCTCTACAGCTGGGGAATGAGCTGCAGTCACCCCCAGCTATGGGATCACACAACTTGGATGGGTCCTTAACTCCTGCCAGACCCCCACCAAGGGGATCGTAATTCCCGGCTGCGGCCGACGGGCCATTGTTTATGGAAACAATAGAAACGCCACAAATTTGGTGTTTCTCCTCCAAGCTGATGCCGAAATCAGGACATCTGCATTGCTCAACTTTTTTTTTTTTTTTTTTTTTTTTTTTATACGAACCAGATGCAAATAATTAATAAATCCAAATTCGAGATAATGCAGGCATCTAAATTTAAACGGAGAGCGGATTTCTAATGGCAGCTTTTTGCTCGCTCGGAGGAGGAGGAGGAGGAGGAGGAGGAGTGGGGTGCTCAGGGGGATTTCCTGGGAGAATTCCTGCCTCCAGGAAGCGGTGCGGGGTGGCAGGGGCACCTGGGGAAGCTGCAGTCAAGCACCTTGCAAATCCTCACATCCGAGAGAAAAGCAAGGATGCAAGGATGGGGGGGGGAATAACCGTAGACTGGGATTTCCAGGGAATTCGGACCAAACTCTTTCTGAATTTGGCACCTTCTCTGCTGCTCCTTTGAAAAAATCCCTGCCAGCGTGGAGGGAGGGAGGGAGGGAGGGGAGTTTGGGGGGGGGGGTGCCAAGTCCTCCCTGCTCCCAGGCATGGCCCAAATTACTACCCAGTGGGTACAAACACATTTAACCCATCTCCCCTGCCCCAGGGACCCTCTGCCACCCCCTGCCCACAAGTTCCCTCTCTCTTCCCAGCTGGGATCACTCCTGCCTCCAAGATTTTAAACCTCCCATCTCCCCTGCCCTGCACAAGCCCCATCTCCCCCAAGTCCCAACCAGGAATCCAAACCCACCTGGAAGCGAGGGGTCTGGCTGCAGTTGTGGGGCAAAAAAAAACCAAATCCAAACCCGTCCAAGAAGTAAAGCTGAGCCCCTTGTGCTAAAAGGCCCTCCCGATCCCAAAATCCCAGGAGCTGTGGGGATAATTCCCACCCACTTCTCCTCTCCCCGGTGTCTGACACGGATCCCTGTGCGGGGGTTTGTTGCGTGGCCACTCCTGGCCCCAACCCTCTGCCAGGAGCCTGGGGGACCTGCACAAGGTGCTGGGATTTGGCCGGCTCCATCCCCGAGCCCGTGGGCACACGAGTGTGTGGGCACACGAGTGTGTGGGCACATCTGTGCACCCCCCTGCATGTCAGCATGGCTATGCCAGTGTGTGAGGCTGCATCTGTGTGTCTGTGGGTACCTGGAGGTGCCCCGTGTCTGTGGGTGCCTGATGCCTGTGGGTACCCCTTGTCTCTGGGTGCCCCCCACCCATAGGTGCCTGAAGTCTGTGGGTGTCCTGCGTCGGTAGGTGCCTGATGTTTGTGGGTACCCACTGCCCGTGGGTACCCCGTATCCGTGGGTACTCAGTACCCATGAGGTGGGTGCCCGATATCCGTGGACACCTGGTGCCTGTGGGTGCCCCGTGTCCGTGGGTGCCCCTTGTCCATAAGTACCCTGCACCCATGGGTACCCCATGTCCATGGGTGTCCGGTGCCCGTGGGTACCCAGTGTCCGTGGGCACCCCACACCTACGGGTACCCCATTTCTGTGGTTGCCCGGTGTCTGTGGGTGCACCACACACACGGGTACCTCTTGTCCACGATTGCCCCGTGCCTGTGGGTGCCAGGTGCCCATGGGTGCCCTGCTTCTGTGGGTGCCCGGTGTCCGCGGGTGCCCCCCAAACACGGGTACCGCGTGTCTGTGGGTACCCCGTGTCCGTGGGTACCCCGTGTCCGTGGCAGCCCTGCACCCACGGGTACCCCGTTTCCGCGGGTGCCCCGTGGGTTCCCGGTGCCCGCGGGTACTGCCGTTCCTCCCCCCCTCCCCGCACTCACCGGCGGCCGCCGAACCGCGCTGCTCCCGCCGGGGCCGGTCCCGCTCCCCCGGGGGCGGCCGGCGCTGGGCTCCGCCGCCGCGGCCGTGGCCATGGAGCGGCGGGGCCGGGGGGGGCGACCGGCTCCCAGCTCTCCGTTCGCCCTCGCCGCCGCCGGGACGTCTGGGCTGCGGGGCGGGCGAGGGGGGGGCGGGGGGACGGACGGACGGCGGGTTCCGCCCGGGTCCCCGCCCCGGCCGCGGGCCCACGGGGCGGGGGGGGGGGGGGGG
>BJBW01004663.1:73782-83830 GCA_004320125.1 Scolopax mira | reverse complement strand
GGGGGGGGGGGGGGGGGGGGGGGGGGGGAGGAGGAGAAGGACCGGGACGGGACACCCCCTTGTCCCCCCGGGGATGCCGCCCGTGGGAAAGTTGTGATGGGGGATGGATGAGGATTTTCCAGAGGTTCCCCCCCCCCCCCCCCCCGCCCCCCCCCTCCCCCCCCCCCCCCCCCCCCCCGGCCCCCCCCCCNNTTTCCAGAGGTTCCCCCCCCCCACTCCTTCGCCGCCGCTCTCTCCGGCCCCCCCTCTTTCCCTGGGGGGGACCCCAGCCCCCTGCGCAGGATGGGACCCCCCCCTACCGCTGCCTCCTCAGAGCCCACAGACCCTTCTCCCACTCCCACGCACCCCCACCCACCCACCCACCCCGGTACCATGGCCTAGGATGCACCAGCAGATCCCATTTCTCCCAGTGCTGCTGGCACCGGGGGTGCAGTCCTTTCCCCCTTCCAGAGAGGGGGACAGTTTAGCCCTTGGGATAAAAGTGTTATCCCCAAGTTAACTTGGGCAGCCGAGACCCCCCCTCAACAGACAGTGTTTAAAGCAGGACCCAGAAGCATTTTCTCCCCCAGGCAAGCACTGGGAGCAGAGCTTCGGCAGGAGCTGGCTTTGAGGGCAATGCTTTGCTTTTTTTTCCTCTGAACTTGCCAAAGAGACACACAGACCTCTCCATCAGACCCCGAGCATCATGGTACTGCATCCCTGCATCCTCATCCCTGCATCCTCATCCCTGCATCCCCATCCCTGCATCCCCATCCCTGCATCCTCATCCCCACGTTTCCATCCGCACATCCCAATCCCCGCATTTCTGTCCCCACATCCCCATCCATCCCCACATCCCCATCCCTGGGGGGCAGCAGTGTCCCACAGCTGTAGGGACACACCAAGATGCACTAAACCAGCTGATCCCAGCTTTCACCACCACTGCACCCCAACACCACACCACAAGGCACTGGTAAGTGCTGAGGAGATTGGGCCTCGTTACACCCCTGAGCCACTGATGTTTTGCAGGCAGAGGGGCTGCTTATCAGCCTTTAATTAAAAAACCACCGAGTTTGTGTTCCCCCTCTGCCCCATCACAGAATCGTGGTGAATTGAAGAGCATCAGACCAAACCCCTGCTCCCCACAGGGAGCCTCAAAACACCACCCTGCAGTTCTCTGGGTGACTTTGCCACCTGCACCCCGTAAGCAAACACAGAGCCCAGTCGTCCAGCAGGGAGGGCTGCCCTGGAAAGGATTTTAGGGGTAAAGCTCGGAACTGGGGTGCAGGATGTGGGGTCCTGTCTCCATTGGGGGAGCATCATCCAGTGAGTTGATGATGAGAGAAAGAAATTCCCTGTTTCTGGGTTATGTCGTGGGGTCATCTCCCCCAGCCCCCTCCCAGGCTCAGCATTTGGGAAACTTTGGAGGTTTTGGAGGACGAGAGCTGGGGAAGGACAGGGATTACAGCTCGGGGTTCAAGGAGCCAGCGATGCCTGGCTCCTCCTGGCTGCCCGGGGAGAGTCAACAGACACCACTGCCCCGGGAAGAGGGGGATGTTTGACTTTGGCTTTTCATGCTGGTTTGAGCCAACATGTTCAAAGTCTCCCTTCACCTTCCACTGGAGACCATCTGGGCAACTCCACCATCCAGAAGAAATTAATGCTTTTCAGCAAAATCTGATTTCTATTCAGAGGCTGTACCTGTGCCAGGCGGAGCCGGCCAAAGAGCCGGGGGGAGGGAGGGGGGGAGGGAGGTGTCGAGAGCTTGGTTTAGGAGTGAGGGTCAGCACTTTGGGCAGCACGGACAGGGAGGGGACCTGGCAGAGGGACATCCTGCTCAGGCACTGCCTGTCCCTACCCAGGAACCTGTTTTCCAACTGTAGGTTGCCCAGTGATGCCCCAAGAGGATTGGTCTCCCTGAGGGTCTACCATTAATGTGATGAAAGAGGTTGCAGGCAGCAGAGGGGAGGGCAGTTCTCCAGGGGTTAAAGCTGGACCATGGAGGGGACACAGTCCTGCAGAGCTCAGGGTGGAAGACCCTTCTTGTAGTACCCAGCTCATGGAGCAGGAGTGGATGCTGTGGGTGCAGTGGGATCACTTCAGGAGGAGCCGAGAGGTGAAGAGGAGAAAAGAGCCCACTGGGGACAAAAGTGACAGCAGGAGGGAGAGAAGGGGGCTCTGGAGCAGAGCTCGTGGCAGGAGCAAAGGCTCAGGGCACTTTCCCCTGGGAGAGGGGAGAGGGTGGGCAGCAGCTGCTCTTAGAATCGACGTCACTGTGACTCTACAGAAAGAGAAAAAATGAAATTCCTGGCAATTGGGCACCTCCTCTTGATTTTGGGGGGAGGGAGGGGATCAGAATCCACCAAGTTCTGGTGATCCCAGCAAAGCCTCCTCTGCTCTCTGCTGCCTCGGCTTGAGACTGAGCCTGGGCAAGAGGAACCATGTGGCTGGACAGCGAGAGATCACAGCCAGGATCTGAGATCAGAGAGAAGGAATGTTGTTATGGAGAGGCTGGAAGCTCAGGGTGGGGATGACTCATGCTGGAGAACATACAGCTGTTGGAGCAGGATTTGGCACTGGCTCCCCGAGGCTGCGGAGCCTTCCCCATTAGTGGCGAGGGGGGAGAGGAGCCTCCATGATGGCGATGTCTCTGATCTGGCAGAGGCATCTGCCAACCCGCGGTGGAGGTGATGGGGAGGGGAACGCTGCCTGCCAAAGTGGGGGGTCACGGCTGGGAGAGGTATTTTGGGCAGCAGGCAGGGTGAGAAGTGAGGTTTCTTGCTTCGCAGGGTCCCTGCTGGCTGAGGGACCTGCAGGGGATTTTCTGCTTTCGGCCGGGGACAGAGATGATGTCCTGGGAAAAGGGGGGAGTCAGAGCAGTGGGGATAGCATGGGGTTGGATGGGTCAGTTCTGGGGCTGAAGTACAAGGTATGAAGCAGATATCTCTCTGCCTTCTCTAGGAATGGGAAAACTGAGACACAGACAGAGAGAGGGGACGTGATGTGTTTCCACCACCAAGTCAGCTGCGGAGGTTGAGAAGAAACCTCATGGTGCCTGTTGCTCACTGCTGCATCCCCGGCCCATGGTCCTGCTCTTCTCATCTGGGAAGAGGCATTTTGGGGCTGGAATCAATCTCTGGCTGAGGAGTTGGACCACCATCCCCTCCTGGGCTCCTAGCAGGGCATGAGGGCTTCCACCCAGCTTCCACCCAGCTTCCACCCATCTTCCATCCAGCTTCCATCCAGCAGGAGATGTTACAGCAGTTTCCCCAATATTCCCAAGGTCACTGCAGAGAGAAGGGGGAAAAACCATTCCCCCCATTCACCGAAGCCAGGGCAGGCAGGGAAGGAGGTTTGAGTGAGGCATTGGGAGCAGGGGCATGAGCCAGCATCTTCCCCAAATCCCTGGAAATAACCACAGCATCAGATTCCCAGCACAGTGGGATAAAAAGCTCCATGGGCTGTTTCCGAGGTGGCCCCGTTTCAGTGGTAAGTGAGGAGACTGTAAATATAAACAGACTTGTTATTAATCAATAAAAGTGGAGTCATTATCTTTATGTCCCTGGAAAAGTAATTGGCTCGGGCTTTTCAATAAGAACTTGGAAAAGCCTGAAGACTTGAGTTCTGGAAATGTCATCCATCTCCACGTAGAAGAAAACTTGCAGATCCTCCCAGATCAAGACAATTTAGCCGAATTTACAAAAAATGAATACGTTTGAATGTATTTCCAGAGTTTTAAGTTAAATGCCTCTTCCCTCTCCAGTGATTTATAATTCTGTTTTGAGAACCTGTCCCGTATGGCACGTACCACCCAGTGCTGTCCAACGCTGGATTTTATTCTCTATCCAGTAACACCCGTGGCAGGGGACACAGTGGGATCATACTGAAGGGATCTGTCCTCTGCTGCCATGTAAAGCAACTCCCCCCCACCTCTCCAGGCTCACGGGTCACTGAGTTATGCAGGAAGAATTATTCCTTATGCACAAACAACCCCAAAAGAAATGCTTCCCAGTTGAAGGGAACCTCAAGCAGATGACCGCAGGCCAAGAGGCAGCTTGTGAAGTTTTATGCAACTGAAAGTCCGCAGAAACATCTCCACGCTCGACAGCAAACATTTGGGAAGATAACATTGCCTGCTGCATTTACATTCCTGATGTTCTGGCAGCTGCTCGGGGAGAGGAGGAGGAGGAGGAGGAGGAGGTGGAGGAGGAGTCGGGGCGAGATGACACAGACCCAGGACCAGTATTATCCAGAAGCCCCATGGCCACCACGTTTCCAGCTTCGAGGAGGCAGCATTAGCAGGAGCTGGGGGAGCAAACGTGTATTGAGGCTGGTTTGAATCTCACCTGGGGTCTCCCACACACTCTGTGCTACGAATGGAACAGAGAGCTGGAAGAAAGGTGGTCGCTCCCATCATCTACGTACCCATCACCTCGGTGGAAGGCTCGGGCTGGGGGTTTGTGCCCCAACTTTAAGCAGCCAAAGATGTTCAGGAGCTGGTTTTTGTGCCCTGGAGTAGCCACATTTGGCCATCGCCTCGTTTGCTTGGTCACGTAAGTGATTGAGATCTGACTCCTGATGGGAGGAGGGGACTGTTCAGGAAGGATTATCCCAAAATGTACCAAAAGGATTGTCCTAGCTCTTTCCCAGAGTTCGGAGCGGTTCCCACATCACAATATTTTGGTTTGTCATTTTGGTTATATTCTAAATTACTAAGCATTAGCGCTTGCTAATGAAGTAAGAAAAATAAAAGCTGGAGTGAAGCACTTCAGCTAAAGCTGGGATGGGATATTTTACAGAAATGTAATATTCTGAGATTGCCTTTTCTTTTCAAAATGAGCCATAACATCTCCAGCTCTGCACAGCTCTCGGGGAGAAGGTGATTTGTATTTCCAGCCCTCTCTCACTGTGTGGGATCAGGCAGGGGCAGGTCGGGCTGTGCTGGGTGCAGGTGGGTACAAAAACCTGGGGGTTTGGGGAGAGGAGAGGGATCTCCACACCACCTCCTCCTCCAGGAGAAATCCCAGGGGAACCCAACAAAACCCACAGGGCCAAATTTTAAGGTACACAGAGGGAAATGCGTTTTTCAGCCCCTGTTTAATTGAACTGTTGGACTCATCACTGTAGGACCTCAATGGCGAGATCAAAAGTGGAGAATTCAGCCCGAGGGAGAAGTGCTCCATCAGCAGCTCGGGGACAGGATCGATGGGGTGACATCTGCAGCCCCAGAAACCCTTCAGGCATTGGGGCTCTGAAGGGATGGAGACACCAGGAATGCATCATCCTCCTCACAATCACTCCCTCCTCACTCCCCCACCCAGGCTGGGGTCCACATCCCCAACCCCCCTGTGCCTCCTGTCCCTTGTTTGTCCCCCTTCCTTATTAAATCACACTCTCATTAGTGCCCTGCCATATTAGCAGCTCACTGGCAGAAGGAGAGGGCTGCTCTCCACTTGCACCCCAACAGAGGTGACACTGATGGGGTCTGGTAATGTCCCCATCCCTTGTTCCCCCCCCAACAGGACATGGGGCCATCCTGTGCCAAATGCCCTCTTCCCAAAATGCTTCCATACTCATTTTTGGTCATGCAGAATCCGAGCATCTCCCCTCCATCACACGAGGAAAACCGTAGCCACAAGAGGAAAATGTCCCCTCACCTGCCTTGGTCTGCAGGCTGAGGGCACACCTTAGTGTATTAAATAGGATTTATTGGCAATTAAGGTAACTGAGCCCTGGATTTCCCCACTACAGTGAATATCCCCAAAGCAGAGCTGTGTCCTCACTGATATTTGCTCACTTAAATGGTGTCTCTTGCTGCTGGGGAGCAGCATCTCCCCAGGCAGCCCCAGAGAAAGCACCGGTTCTGCTATCAAGCCTCTAAATGATGAGTAATTAAAAAAAAACAAAAAAAAGAATAAAAATAAATAACCCAATGCAATGGACACAGCCTTTTCTTACATGTTAAAGTTAATGAGGGCAGGTGAGGTAGGAGCAGGAGCCTGAGCAGTGTCCCAGCACTGACACACTCATCTGCTCCTCGACCCACCAGTGGCATCTCAGCATCTCTCAGGTTATTGCATTTATCCCTGTCCCTGCTCCAAAGAACATCCTGGAGGCCTCAGGAGAGGGAAGGACTTGGGCAAGATCCCTCAGAAAGGGAGAGGAGCCCAAGCTCAGAGCTTTCTTGATTCGGGATATTGAGCTTCATCCCTGGATACAAGCTCATTCTCTGCAGTCCTTTCCTCGACAGATTTGGGGCCCACGTGGCTTCGCAGGCACCGAGGCGCCATCGCCAAAGAGCATCTCTCACTTCCCAGGGCTTGGGAGGATGTGAAACGCTCCCGTGCACCTCACTGTGATGTTCCCTGAGGGGCTGGGGAGGGGATTTCACCCTACGGTGCCAGAACCCCCTCACAGCCCCTCCCTGATCCTTCCTATCCCAGCCCCCAGTGACACCAGTCCAGCAGCGGGGCTGGAGCCACAGCCTGGTCATGTTTGATGGTGATGGTGTCAAATTAAATGGATGTGGGGGACCAGAGCAGGGCGATGGCTTTGAAGCTAAGCAGGGCAGGAGCACCCAGGTGTTACAGCAGCTTTTGGGGAGCTCCTTTCCCTCTGACCTGCTCAGATGTGGAGCTTCATCTCAGCCACTCGATTTTCTCTCCCCTGAGAAAGTCCTGTCCCCCATCCCCTGGCTGCTCAGCGAGATGAGATGTGTGGCTTCACCATCAGCCGTGGGGTTTACACAGGGTGGGGGTTCACCCAAAGGGCACTTTTCCACCCAAAGGGCATATTTTCACCCCAAACAAGCCAGAGAGGAGCTTGTTTGCCATACGGCGCAGCGTCTGGGAGGAAGGCAGACCAGCTCCCCACGATCTCATCTCTGCAGTTTTCTTCTCTCGAGTGAGAATATCAAGAGGAAGAAGAAACAGAGAGGGGACATTTGCTGGCAACCTTCTCCTTCCTCACTGGGAAAGTTGGATGCTGAGGATGGAAACCTGGCATCCTGGAAAGTATTTGGGCTCCAGCATCTCGCTGTGTCTGACCTTCCCAGCAACGGCTGGGCAGGGACAGGAGTGGGCTCCATGGCCAGAGGGGAGCAAGGAGAGCTATTAATGCTAATGGGTGGGAAGTGGCCATGAATAAATCAGCAGCATCTTTCCAGCCATCAGAGACTGAAACCCTCCTGTACGGAGCGAAAAGAGGCAGGGGGGGAACGTCAAGCTGAGATTTTAAGTTTATGATAAGGGCTGTTTGATGCCAAACCCAGGAGATTTGGCCCCGTGGACCTCACCCTGCTGCAATGGGGTGGGATTTGGGACCTGCCCTGCAGAGAAACCCCCTCCCAAGGCTAAACCCCCTCCCACTGAACTGAACATCAGTGAGGGAAACCTTTTGTTTCTGAATGCCTCCAGGCTGGATCTGCCCAGGATTTCATGCACCCCCTGCCCACACAGGAGGGAGAGGGGATGTGGGGAGGCATCACCAGTTCAAACCTCCCTTTGACCAGACACGTCCTTCTACCTCCAACCGTCCAGCCCGGCCTCGGTAATCCCAAATCCTAGGTATTAGGCAGTTAATCTCACATTTTATCATGTCTCCTCTTACCAGGGGGTCTGAAATTAAAAGGGAAGCAGGGAAGAGCTGAGCTTCCGTGGGTTTAATTAGTTCTGGCTGGTGGATAAGAAGGAAGGAAGGAGGAAAAGGCAGCGGTTTCTTTTGCTGGTTTTCCTTGGTGTTTCCTGAGCAGCTGTAATTATTCTGGGAGAGGGGAAGAGATGAAGCCTCAGGGGAGGGAGGGGAAAAAATGCTCCCTCCCTGGAGAGAGGAGGACTTTGAGTCTCGGCCGGCCCCGGGCAGGAGGGAGCTGAGCAGCTCCATGGAGCTGAGCCAGGGGCCTGGGCTGGAGGCCCACAGACATTATTTTCCATGATGCAAATTGGAAGGGGAGGTGAGGGGAGAGAAGGGCTGAGGCAGGACATGGACAAGTCAGGGGTTTGGTGCCTTTGATGTCCTCTCCTGCCTCACGGGAAAGATGAAGGCATCTCCCCCCACCCCCCCCCAGCACCGGGTTGGTGCCACAGAGGGTCCCAGCTGGAAGAGATGCTGAAAGTGGCAGTGGGATGAACTGGGAGGAAGCCAGAGGGGATGTGGGGCAGTGAGCTGGGGGCTGGGGATCCCCATTTCCGAGCACTGGAAGCTGGCAGCAGTCTGGTTTTGGCTGTGGCTCCCGGGGGGTACCCAGCACGGGTCTCAGCTCCCCTTTGCTGATGCCCTGTGGGATACAAAATTCCCAGTTTCCATTCTCTCCCTCTGCTGCACATCCCCTGGACTCCTCACTTCCTACTCCAGAACAGAAGTCCCGATGCAGGACACTTCACCATTAATACCATCTGGCTTGGTCCACACCTGGATCCTATCAATGCTAAATCAGAAATTGAGTTGCCCTGGCTAATAAATCATAAATGCAGTTGTTTAATTATTCTTGGCTGGGTGGAGAGCCTTTAATTGCATTTTCCCATCACCCCAGATGTAACGAGGGACTGTACTTTGACCTCAGTTAAAATATCTGTTAGCAACAGGTATATCCTCAATATGCCATTTACTAGAGAAAAATAAGTAGATCTACAGCTGGTGGGACGCAAGAAAAAGCCCAAATGATGAAGAAATAACCATGTTTTTTTCGTATTTACCAGGAAAACGTGGGACACAGCATTTCCAGTCTCCCCCAGCAGTGACCACTGGGGAAGGTCACTGGGAACTGCTGCCTGGGATGCTGCAAAGCCTCTCTCTTGCCAGGCAGCGGGAAGCGCTGCGTGTCACCGGGAAGAAGATGAATTTTGGAAGAACTAAGGGCACTTAAAGAATAACGTGACCTGCCAGGCTCTTCATGCAGCCCAGACAAATGGAACCGACATCTGGAGCTTACCCAGGTAAAACTGCCAGAGCTGGAGGGCTCTGGGAACAGGCCATGAGCCTGGGGATAAAGTAGGAGACACTTTCGGACACGGGCACTGCTGGCCATCCAGCAGTGATAAATGATCCAGAAATAGGCAGTTTTAGGCCACTGAAGTGGCAAATTACCCTCCAGCAGTGAGTCTGCTACCCCAGACTATTTCCCTGCTAAAAACTGCAATTAAGATTAAAGTCAGAATTTTTTGCAGCAAATGCATTTTTACCTTAAAAATAAGAAAGGAGGAAAAAAAAAAAAAAAAGAGAACGTGATGGATAAACCCTGCTCTCTTTCATCTTCTTTATAACAAACTCAGCCTCTTCGATGTCCCAGTACATCAGAAGCTGGTGTCTCTCCAGACACTTCTTGCTGGGCAGCTTATAAATTTCCACCTGCAGCCTCAGCCCTAACATGGATCACTGGGAAATGAAGGGAACGAGCACTCCCACATGTTGTTGGGGCCGTAGGATCACCCTTTGCAGCCTCAGCTCTGCCATGTGTCTGTGGGGCACAGGGCATCCCTCCTGTCCCGGTGAAGAGCGTGGTTGCCACCCTCCTGGGTGGGATTTACCCTCCGTTGGGCAAAACTCTCACCCCCTTCTCCAGGATCCCCCAGTCCCCAGCTTGGGACATGGCTCCAGTCCTACTGGGATGCAAGGTCAGCATGTCCCTGTTGTGACACAGGAGAGGGTTGGCAAGGGGAAGCCAGAAGAGGTTCAAAGCTCCCAGCAGCCGAGTTGTGCCAACAGCTGTCTATGTATTTCATGCTCTCACAACTGGAGAAACATGGCAGGACCCCCAGTCTCCTGCAAGGCTGAGGGTTGGCTGAAAACGTGCAAACTAAACACAACATGAGAAGACATTTCAATGTCCCCTGCCCCGTGCTGGAAGATGGGCAAGAAAAAGAGGCATCGGGATGGTTTCACGTCACATTGGCTACTGGGGAGACCTTCGAGCAGCCTTCCAATATCTGAAGGGGCTACAGAAGAGCTGGGGAGGGGCTCTTTGTCATGAAGTGCAGGGACAGGACAAGGGGTAATGGTTTTAAATTGGAAAAAGGGAGATTTAGATTAAATATTGGGAAGAAATTCTTTGGTGTGAGGGTGGTGAGAGCCT
>BJBW01004663.1:54724-65213 GCA_004320125.1 Scolopax mira | reverse complement strand
CTTCCCCACATCTCAGCTCCATCTCCCCTCTGTCAGTCTCAAACCCTTCCCCCTCCTCCTGGGGCTCCCCTCCCTGATCCAGAGTCCCCCCCAGCTTGCCTCTTGGTCAAATTTTGACACCAGCATTAAAAAGCAAGGAGCCACTTCTTGCTCGAAGGAGCAAAAAGCTCTGTGTGAGCCATAAAAATCACACGGTCCCTCCTGAGCACTGCAGGTCTCATCACCCCCAAGGGGAAAAAATGCACAATTCCAGCAAAGACAGGCAACAAGTCAAGGTTCCTGCACACACCTCAACGTGGAGCTGGAGATCAATGTCCTCCATGGGGCAGAGCTGCTGGAGAAGAGGAAGAAGAAGAGGAGGAGGTGCCTTCCTAAGAGGTCAGCCCATCTCCTTCAGTGGAGCGTGTGCCCTTTGAGCCACAAGTGCCAGAATTCAGGGGTAATTAAAAGGGTTTGATGAGCATTTGGGAGAGGGAGAGTTGAAGTTTGGCTCCTACGAGGTTCAGCTGGTCCACAGGGAGCTGCAACCAGGAGATGTTTGGCCAAGGAATGATGGAAAGGAGCAACGGGGGGGGCACAATCCTTCCACCGTGCTCTGTTTTCACCTTCCATCACAGAGAGCCCTCGGGTGGGTGTGCAAATCCACGTGCAAGAGCCTCAGGATGAGGGGAAAAGGTCCCAAGGAACACGGTGTCAGAGCCGGGCACAGAACAACTCGAGCATTTAAGCAGGCAAAAATTGAACTAGAGGTTTTTTCTGCCCAAGGAGAAATATGACTTGGGAAAAAACTTTCCATGTCTGCCTGAGCAGAATCATCTGCAAATATAATCAGCCATTGGGGTGATTAATGCACCCTGCTCCGTTAAGACCTCTCCATCAAAATCTGGGTTTTAAAAAAAAGCCATCCTTTCTGCAGAGAAATTCAGATACGGCAAGTGCAAGCCCACAGAGGAGCCCAGGAGCCAGCAGAACCCCCAGGGGAAAGCAAAAGGGGAGGTTACAGAGGGTGCAAGGAGCCCCCCAGCTCTTCAGGCTGGGAACCCGGGCACAGCAAGGAAAGCAAACAAACCGGGGTTTAAATAGAAAAAAAAAAAAAAAAAAAAAAAAACCCCACAAAAAACCTTGGAAGGGAAAAAACCTGACGAGAGCAAATGTTTATTTACCCCGAGGATGGGACAGTTTAGAAATTGTGGCTGGGTGCCAGGGAGACAGTATTTTTAGTTTCCAAAGTTGGGCTGATCTTCAGCTGCCCAAGGGGGTCCGTGTCCCCGTCCCTCGGCTTGGGGACACACTGCAGCATCAGCCTCGGGGGCCACCAGCACCTGGGGAGGGGGGGGGAAGAGGAGGAGGAGGAGGAGGAGGAAGAGAGCTCCCCCTCCGACCTGATTTGGGGAGAAAACCAATTAAGGGCACATTGCACACACAGGACTTTGCAATTTATCAGCTGATTACAATTAGAGTAACGAGTGTCCAGGTGAGTTGATGACAATCCTTAGGGGGGCACTCGGCGAAGAAGGTACATCAGCCCCAGAGATGATGCAGAATTTTAACATGGATTCATATCCATAACCAGTTCTTGCTGGTTTTAGTGAAACACCCCCAATTCAGAAGTGGCTTTAGGAAAAGGAGAGTCCTGGGATGGGGAATGAGGGATTAAAATCCTCTGTGGTGGGAGGGGAGAGGGAGGAGAAGGAGGACACTGGCCAATGCCTCCATGTGCACCAACCAAGGAGGGCTCAAATTCCTGGCTTTGCTCTGCTTGATGGAAGAGATAAAAGATAAAAATGCCACCTGTGCTCTGATGGCCAGGCTTAGGGGAGGGGAAAAAGCCAGGGACCCCCATGATGCCCCCCCATCCCACCCCTGCCACCCGGGGCAGGCAAACAGCCCAGCTCCCGGGCTGGCACCGATGGCCTCGAACTTATATTCATTTTATTCACATTTCCAGCAGAAAGCATCCATGTCAGAAAGCTCAAGTGTTTGTTTGGTTTAAAAGAAGCGAAGGTTTGGGAGGCCAGGGGCACGCTCCCTTCCCCAGCACGTGTTTCCAGTTCAAGTAAGAGGAATTTCACCCAAAAAAAAAAAAAAAAAAAAAAAAATCAGCCAGTTCATCACATGACAGAGAGGATGTCAAAAACTTTTAAAGCTTTCTCTGGTATAAATCCCTAAAGCAGGGCATGGAAGTAGCAGGCAGGAAATCTTCTCCAGCTGAACTGGCTTATCCCTTGGGCTCAGTGTTGGGGTTGATATGTTTTTTTATTCTCCTTTGGTTGGGGGGTTTCTCTGTCAGAGCTGGGGTAACGCTTCCCTCCTGCTTTAATGCCATTCAATACCCAGAGCAGGAATTTGCTGCTCCAGGATTACAAGGATGAAGGTTGGTGATAGCACAGAACAAATTTAACATGACTTTCTACCGAGGAAAAAAAAAAGGAAAAAAAAAAAAAGAGTAAAATGCGATGATTACTTTGGATTTCAAAAGCAGGGGTACAAGAATAAAAATATATCCAGGAATAAAAGCCATTTTAATAGAGAATTGAAACTCCCCAATGGCACTGTCAGCCCATGGGAAGCTCTCAGAGCTCGGGGGCTGCTTCTAAGTCATATATTTTTAAGTGACTTCTGGGCTGGCTTGGGTTGGGCCACCAGCTGGTTTCTGCCACCATTTAGCAGGCAACTACAGCCCCCCAAAACCAGGTGGCACTAACCAGTTTCAGCTTCGTTCACCAGGGAGCTGTAGCTTTTGGCTTTCTGCTTCAAAGTGCATGTTTCTCATCAGACAACAAGGCATTAGAGAATCAAAGGCATCCACGGAGCCCCCCCCCCTTGAGGGGGCAGAGTCTGGCAGCACAAACAACTCACCAAGTCCCCCCCCCTGGTCCTGGGAAAGCAGGGGGGTCCCTGACACAAGTGGGAAGGCAGCAGCAACCAGCCCATTCCTAAGCAATGGGGCTAAATGATGAGCTGGTTTAGGTTTGGGTTTTTTTTTTTCTGTCTTGTAAATATTAGGGAATTTTAAATGTGTCCAGTGAAGACACTTGAAATCTTTCTGCCCTTGCATTGCTATGAAGTTGCTGAATTTTATGAGCAATATTTGGAAAAGGAGTCAGTACTAGATGTGTGTGCATTCTTGCTTGCTCTGCAAAGACAATTATCAGATTAGGGAAAAAGGCACAAGAAGCACATTCCTCTTCCTTCTATCCCTAAAAGGGTTCCTCCTTCCTCCCTGCTGAAAGCCCTGCTCTCGCTGGCACTGAACAAACTCCAAGAAACACATTTTCCTCTTTGATCCAGCTGGCTTGGAAACCCTCAGGATTAAAGATTTCTCTTCTGTTTGAATAATTTCAATGACTGGAATCTCATTGCTTGTTTCACCGATTCCCTTCATCCTCTCTCTATATATAGTAAAAGAGATAAACCAATGTTATATTTTGTTGGATTGCTGGAGGTAAATCTGCTCTCCCTCAATTCAGTCTCCCCAGGGAAGGAGGTAAAATTGAAAATCTGGCAGGAAGCTGGAAAACAGCACAAGGCCCAGTTGCCCTCAGCCCCCCTGGCTGGGTGCCACAGAGAGGGAAACTGGGGCGAAGAAGAGCTCGGGGTTATTTAGCAACTGGGTGGGGAGGCAGGAACAAACCAGCCCAGCTTTGGATCCTCTGCTCCAGTTGTCAGGAAACACTTTTTGCTTTGCCTCCAAGGCGAGTTGTGGCCCAGTCCAGGACATGCCACTTACAATTCAAGTCTTTCGAGTGACACGGGATGTGCAGAGGGATAAAAGAATGTGACTCTTTGGTGAATATCCTAGTTATCATACTAAAAATGTATTTTAATAAATTAAATTTGTATCTTGCCTAGTCCTTAACACTGCATTAAATTACCCTCCTGCAGTTGCCTGGCTGGTATTTAATGTTTCAGCTATTAAATATCCCACCACCCTTATGTCTCTTCTGTTGAAGGCTTAAACTCCTTAACATCTTATACAAAAATAGAAAGTATGGAGACAAATTGCTCTTTATATTAATCCAGGAGTGAATGGCTTCAGCGGGGTGGATTCTGCTCTATTTACAACTTGAAGGAACTTCTTACTTTAGGTAAGTCACAAGGACCTTCTCAGCAGCTGGAAGGTTGGACAAAGGGCATGGAGAATTGGGGAAGACCAAGCCCCTTCCTTGTGACGTTCTCAGTTCCTGATGGCTCTTGGAGAAGCTGCAGTGCTGGGACTAAGGCAACAGCACTGGTGACAAAGGTGACAAGGAGAGGAGGAGGCTGAGGTGGCTATGGATGGATCACATCTCATCATGCAATGCCCTGAGAAATTCATGTGACCCCGGGCAGAGGCTGATGGCACCGTCTGCCTTTGGCAGAGGAGGCCATGCACACAGGATTCATCCTGGAGGCTTTGAATGAGAGGGTGAAAAGGCTTCTCCAGCTGAGATGATCCTAGATAAACTCCAGAACAGCCAAATATCTCTCAAGGAGAGTGGCCAGAGGAAGAGTCAGGAGCTAGAACGTTGCCAGGCACGGAGGGAAACGCTGAGCAGAGCCCCAGCATGGCTCAACCACTTCTCCCAGGGCTCCCATCGTCAGAGGATGGCTCTGGGAGTGATGGTGTGGAAATCCCCCACCCAGGACATGGCAGTCTTGGGTGTGTGTGGATAAAACCACGTTCCCTCTGCCTCTGAGCAGAGCAGGCAATACTCACCCTCCCCTCACCCAAGAGACTGCACACCCAGGGACACAGCCACAAACTCGCTTCCTCTCTGACACTCTCCTTTCTGAGAGGTAACTCTCCCTGTGTTTTGGTGTCTGTTTGGACCACAATTCCCCTACCAAGTCAAAGCCCCCCCTGCCCTCTGCCCACCTTGCCAGGAGAGAGGCAGAGGAGCCAGGGCCTGCTGCCACAGCACACCAGCTCCTCAGTAGGACAGAACAAAGTCCACCCAGAGGCTCAAAAGGCTAAAACCACTAAGAGTTCATGAGTTTCAACTGTTCAAAAATAAAAGCAAATTGCTTCTAGGAAATCTGTTTGCATCTGGACACTTATGTTGGCCACTGCTGGGCTTCCAGCTCATATTCCTAACATCTGGCTGACAACGGAGAGGACAAGAACAAACCCATCAAATGCCCAAGCACTCCTGGATTGTGCCATTTTTTGGGTCCAGACAGCATTTGCACAAAAGGAGAATTACAGCCAGAATATTTCTCTTTACAGAGTTCTTTGCCTACCCAAAGCCTCCTCTTCTACTCGCTTCCCACTGTCTCTCCCAAATGGTGAGAGCATTTTGCTGGTTATCAATAGTGATGCAGGTCCTCACAGCTGGAAACCCTGTGCCCACATCACCTTACTGCCACGGGGCATGCAGTGCAGAGGCCAAGGGCTACTGGAACAACTGGGATCAGTAGGAGAAGCTGGAATTTAAAAACCAGTCCTGAAAAGGTCAGCTCTGGAGCCCCAGCACTGAAAGACACAGGTGAGTTGCTCTGAAGCGTATCTTTTCCCTATTTTCTTACTCTCTTTTCTCAGTTTTTATAGATACAGAATATATTAAACACGCTGGTGATAACTCAGTCTCTCTTTCAGGCACTGTCACTGGACACAACAGTCATTTCAGTCTGAGCTTTCTTCTGGCCACTGCAGCTCCACCAACGTTACCCTGGATTCCCCTTAGAACCGGAGGTTTCTTCTAGATCTCAAAACGAGATTGATATATCAAAACCCAAATTAAATAACAAAATATAATAATATCCTCTTCTCGGAAGTGAAGCTGCCCCATATTTCAGACTGTGGCAGGATTTTTTTTTTTTTCTGTCTTCAAAATATTTTTAGTAATTCTACTTAAAATCCACCTGAGTCCTAATCTGCCTGTCGGATGGGTTGTAACGCTCTCAGTTGAAGATCTGTTCCCTGGAGATTCCCCGTGGGCTCTGCCAAAGGGCTCTTCTCAGTTGTCTTCTGCAGACTTGAACATGAGGATGGCGTTGTAGATCTTCAGGGCAGGCCCCAGCTTGATACTGAGGATTTTAACTATGTCGCTCTGGTTCAGGAGCAGGAAAGCCTCACCATCTATCTGCTAGAGGTTGGAAACACAAGATAAGATAAAGATTACCACCAAGAGATAGGCAGGATTCACACTTCTGGTCATTCAATTAAACAATGTACTCTGAACTGACAAAGGAAAGTACAAATACAGCTCTGAAGACTGAAATCTTGTTAATTCTCCCTAGTTCTGGCACCCACACCCTGGTGAGGTTCTCAGAAATGCTGCCCTTCCCAAGGGTCTCAGGCCTCATCCAGAACCTTTTTGTAGAAACAGGGAAGCTCAAGTGTGGGCAAGGCTTATGGAGAGCCCGTGAGGAGGACACTGCTTCCTTAGACTTTATATTTACTATCATTGCTCTAAAAAGCCAACAACTATCAGAAATCATACAGCCTAGTCACAACCTGTGGCCAGAAATCACATCAAGAATGCAAGTCTTCAGGAGGCAGATATCCAAGAATTCATATATTATACTGATCTATGACTAGAAATAGAAATTCACCATTTCCTAGTGCATTGACAGACTCTTCACCCCCTGTTAAGCTGTTCAAGGTAAAATTTAAAGCCAATCACCTTTTTTTTTTCCCTCCTGCTTTTGTCAGCTCTGCTAAAAACCTTACAGATGAGCAAAATCCCTGAGATGTGAATATCTGGCTGCTCTCCCAACGAGGATGTACGATGCCCACGGACAACAAGTCTGTTTAAAGGAGAACAGGAGACTCTTGTGCAATGGTTTTCAGTGACACTAAATGTGCTTGCTTAGCACATGGTGAAAGAGATTGTGTTTTATAGAAAACAAGGCATAGTGAAGACATGTCACATGTCTGGATTTATACACTCTCCTAATCCATCTGCAAGGAGATATTCAGGTAGATTCAAAGTAAGCAAGCAAAAAACATGCTACCTTGTGAAAATACAAGATGCCCTAGGTAGCAGCGAGTGAAATCCTAACAGATTATTTCAAGAGGAGGTTCAAAATTTCCTTGGGTTTACAAAAACATCCACAGAGACGACACAGCTATAATTAATATAAACCCCAAATGCTGCAGGGAAGAAGCCAAAGATTAATGGATACAGACAAACAGTATGTGTCTCCCTAAGTTATTCCATTAAAGTCCATTTACAGGGACTGACAGCATCTCAGCCCCTCACTTGATGTTCACCAGTGCTGCAGACAGCACCGGACACTCCACTCATCCACAACAACCATTCTATTTCTGTAGTTTTCCTGACTGGAACTTTTTTGGACGTCAAGGACTGGTGGAAAAGGATACACTGAATAAACTTGGACAAACATATAATTACAGCAAAGAGCTGGGAGCCAGTTTTGGTTTCCCCTTCTCTATTCGCACAAGAGACTGTCAGCAAGTTACTGAACTTCCCAGTATGCAAACTGGAAATGACAGCAGTGCTCCCAGTCCACAGATAGCCCCACAACAACCCTGAAGCTTATTTGCAAGCTGCCCAGAATCTCCACTACTGCGATGAATATGTTAAAAATAGCTTGAAACAAATGGACTGCTGCTTAAATTAAATAATACAGAGTCAAGAGTAGTGGAAAACTGCTGGAAAACAGCCCCACATTTCAAAATGCTTTGGAGTCCAATATTATTACTCTGTGTCATTTTCACTGCATGGCCACAAAGATGCTTATTTTAAACAGACCTTTCCTGAACTGGACCTAGAAACAAGAGCAGTATCGGTGCCTGCGCTTTAGTGTTCGTTTCTTTGTTCCATCTTATTTGGGTGGTTTTTAAAGTTCTGTGCACAATTTGTTCTCTCCATTCCTAACGTAAGCAGCAACTTTTCTCCCCGGCCAAGAGGTTTATTTCTCCTAAAGGGAGAGCTCTCAAAGGCCTGATTAGAGCTAATGGCCATCGTGCCTGGAGTTCAGCCGTCCCCTCCCTCACACCTGAATTCAAAGCTGAGCTGCTGCAAGGGTTTTAATGTCAAACAGACAATTCAGTTTGTGCATAAACCCAAAAAAACCCAAACTGAGCCCCTCTCATCCAGCACTGGGAATCATACTTTGAGGAGGCAGAAAGGAAGGTGTTAAAAGAGCCCGTGGTTATGGGCTCTCTGAACCAGAAAGCAGTCACTGAGCTCAGGACCCGTTTAAATTATGGCCAGAAGAAATAAAGCACATTGTGAATGGTTGGATTCGTTAGATTTGCCAGTTACATCTTGCCTACTAAACTCTTGCCTCTGAATACATTCATACATTCCCACCAGGAATCAGGATGTACCTTTTACACTCACCTACACCAAAAGGTTGGTTCATCCAAAGAAATGTCATTATTCCCACTCTATTCAATTAAACAACACCGTTACACAGTGGATAGTGTTTTTTGCAAGACTCCACTTAATTTGCTTTATATTTTGTGCATGTGCGTGTTTTTTAAAACAAGGGAAAACAAAACACAGAGACATAAAGTCCATAAAAAGCACTACAGCCTGATTCATCCTGAAAGGAAGCCAGCTCTGGGGAGCAGTCATCTATTAAAAACCTGCCCTTTACAGTCACTTCATGCAAGGCTCTTCCCCAGAACAGAGGGTGCACACAGCAGGGACGGTGCAGCCTCTTCCCTCAAGCTCTTCCAGTCAGAGCAGCAGAGCTGGGATGCCAGAAGGGGAGGGAGGGATGGCTGTGGAAATTTATCAGGGGTTCCTAAAGAACCTCCAAATCATACCTGTGGGGTAACTGGGAGCCAAAGCACCCAACAGAGCCTGAGTGTCTCTGAGCTGTGCAGAGCTGTGTAATAAGAAAGAGGAGAGCCCCATCCTGCACTGGCTGTGGTTTCTCAGAAGCCATGGTGAATAGAGTCCAGCATGTGGCAGTGAGGACAGGAGATGACTGCAAGGACAGGAGATGACAGCAAGGACAGGAGATGACAGCAAGGACAAGACACACTGCCTGCAGGAGATGGCAGCAAGGATAGGACACGCTGGGTGCAGGAGATGGCAGAGAGGGCAGAAGATGACAGCAAGGACAGGACACACTGCGTCAAGCCAATGCTCTGATTTCCCAACCACTGCTTGTTGAAGGAGAGGTTCTCCTCCTGCTCTCACCTCAGCCCATGGGGGAAGGCAGCGATTCCTGGGAAACCCTAAGACTGCCAGCCTCACCAGGAGAAGTGGGCATATGTGCTCGTTAGAGGGAGCAGATGAGAGCCTTATTATGCCATTCCAAGAGGACATCTCTATAGCGATACCAAACCCACGGCGCAAGGGTCCAAGACAGGATGTTAAGCATAAGCTCAGGGACTGGAACTGACTTAAAGCAGCAGAATGCAATTAATTAACCGTGCCAGAATTCAGCCCGATGCCGAGGCCGCCTCCTAAATGCCACAGGCTCTTTAATGACAAGCCTGAACACGTCTGTGCTCTCCAGAATATCGGGGTCCAGAAGCACCTCGCTGCCCCTGGCACAGCCCAGGCCTCAGGCAGAATTTGACTTACCTCTTCCCTGAACACAGAGGCTTGTTCCTTGCAACCGGGTAAACGTTGGATAAAGCTCACCACCTGGAATTCCATTGGGGAAAAGAGAAACAGGCACAATTAAAAGGGGGCACCATCCAACAAAAAGGTGCTATTTCTGTATCTAAGGTCTAATGCAAGAATTTTTAAAACTTTAATACTTATAACTCTCCCATCAATTAAAGGTATGTATGAAAAACATTACAGAGCACATTCCTGTTTCCTCTAATATTTTCCATATGGCCTTTTGACCACTTATCTTCTTGTAGAAGTCCAGTTCCTCCATTGCTCACTTTTATAAAATACCAATGCTATTTTTAAAGCTAAAAAGCCGTATGTGGCTATACTATTTTAAATTCATCCATAACTTCACTTTCTCTATGGTATTGCTGGCAATTAAAATAAAAAAATGAAAAAGGATTCAGACAGTCTCCCGTGATGACATGCCTTTAAGAGACAGGATAAACCAACTGAACGAGTGTTTACCAACACACAGAAGGCAGAAGAGCTGGGAAGGAGAGGAGTTTTGGTTTTATTTACTCCGTTTTAAGCGCACAGGATCCGTGGAACCAACAGGATTAAAGGAGTAAACGTTAATTTTACATTTCCCATTAGGGAAAACCTTTTTAAGCAGGAAATCTGTTAACATTTTGAATAATCTCCCCAGAGACGTGCGAGCAGCCCTTGGATTACATTATATAAGGCTGAACAGTGCGAGGAGCAGTCCCAAATGCAGTGGAGGGTGACTTAATGTGTATTGTCTTCTCCAGCTGTAGCTTCACTGCTTCAGAGGAGATTTGTATATTGAGGCATAATCAGATCAAACATCTCATGCTAATTGGATGCTCCCTCGCAGGAACAGCTCTGTTTCATGAGGCATATTCATGTGAGTTATTCCAGATGTGACATGTCTTCCATGAACACAAACAAACGGGGGGGGGGGGGGGGTCACTGTCAAACACACACTTCCCTTTAAC
>BJBW01004663.1:0-54634 GCA_004320125.1 Scolopax mira | reverse complement strand
CGAGCAGCTCTGAGTCCCATGGTTTCTGTTCCCTAATCTGAAAGCAGAGCATCCCTCATCTTCTGCGAGCAGCGACAGCTCCATTTTAAAGGGAACCCCTAAAAACCCACATCCCTATCAGGCAGCGACTCCAGATTTTCTTCTGTAGAAGTACAAACTTCTATTATAAACAAGTAACAAAATACTACTTCCCTTTTGAATCCTGCAGGGACTGGTACCTTCCAGAATTTGAAAGAGTTGGACCCCTGGAGGCAAGACAATAAGTGCCCTTTAGTGCCTCCAGTATCGAGAGGCTGGGAGAAATCTCCAGGGACTGATCTGAGCCTGCCTTGCTCCTGTGCCCTTCCCTGCACTATTGCTGCTGGCTACTGTCACAGACACGGAGTGACAGCCCTTTGATCTGTCCCAGATGTCATTTGTACAGACACCCCAAGCACTCTGTGCCACAAGAGTGGCCTTTTAAACTAAGAGGAGTCCCGCGCTTTACCAGACACGGAGAAAAGGCGGGAAAGAGGATGCAAGAGAAGAAAACGGGAGAGAAGGTGCCCAGGATGTGAGCCAGAGCTGGGGTTCCACTGAGCCACAGTGACCTGGCCCAGGATGTGAGCCAGAACTGGGGTTCCACTGAGCCACAGTGACCTGACCCATCACTGCTGGGGAGGAGAGTCCCCAAACCAAGTTGAGGGACAAAGGAGGCTCAGGAGCACAAGGCCAAACCAAACACAGTAACACCACAGGCTGGAGGAAGCCAATACAGCCGCACACAGTAGCAGGGAAGCCCCAGACCAAGAACAGGGTGAGGGTGGGAGAGGTGTGGGACAGGTTGGGAACATGGTGGGGGTCAGGCAGATGAAGGCTTTTCCTTTGAGGAGGAGCTCTTCCTGCTGGGAACAACCTCAGTGCTCACAGAGCTACCTGCTGGAACCATCCTACACTACAACTGCTCATGGGTAAAGGGAAGGGGGCTCAACAAGAGCTTTCTGTCATTCTGAGAATACCTGAGAAACTCCACACAACCCCTAGGGAAGGTGCTGATGCGACCCCAGATGCCTGTGATAGATTGAAATCAGCACAGTATTTACCTTTTTGGTAAAGCTGGAAGGCAAGACTCATAGGGCACCCCTTTGATATCAACCTATAGGAGAATTCAACACCTGGTGAGATGATGCAGGGAGGAGCTGGCTTTAACTGGGATTTAGTAACACACAATTAGCACAAGGACAGTCTCCCCATGAGGAATTAGCATCTGATGCAGGATTAGCTAATGAACGATACAACTCTAGCACATATTAATGTTCTTCTCCAATTGAAGATCCTTCACTAGCTGTGCTCTGAAAACACGACAGGAAGCTTTCAATAAATAACAAAGCTGCATTAAAGCAACTCCTCTTGTTGACTGTTTCAGTGTTATCAAGAGTTTCTTAGCTTGGGGGCCCCTAAATACTGCTGCTGCTCTGCCATTTCAGCTGTTCTCAGCCAAACAGAATCAAAGCAACATTTTTTTTTCCTTAATGTGGGTTTTATAAAATAAAACCAGTTCTTCAGTTCAAAACCAAAGGAGAATTTTACACCCTCCCTTGCTCTTGTTTCAGATCAGCAGAATGGCCTCCTTTGGGCAGGGGAGTTCAAATCACCACCCAAAAGCAAATGTTTGCCCTGTAGGAAGATGTTAGGAGCCCAAATGCTGACAGATCAAATTGACTTTGGCCTCACTAAAACACAGAAAGTCCCACTGCTTTCATCTTCCAGACCCGTGGCTACATTTCACTGCACATGCTGATCCTGCAAGTGCTCAGGCAGAGGCCAAATTGATTCCTCTGGGAATCTGAGATGAGCATAATTTGCAAAACCAGATCCACTTTACTGAAATCCAAGACAAAACCCGTAATGACTTTGGCCAGTCCATTGTGGTGCTGCAACCAATCTTTTTAATGTGCCATTCACACTCCCCCCAGCAGCCCAGACTTCCCCAGTTGTTTCAGGCTGCAGCACAGAGCATGCTTCAGTGTATTCTGGGCTCTCAATCGTTGTAGCCAGACGTGCCCTGCACCCACGCCCCCCAATCCCTGCTTAGATTCATCCCTTATCAAACTAATATCCCAGTTAGATTCACCCAGCAGTTGCTTTAAAGGTCAACTGCAAAGGACAGATTTTATCTGGCTTGTATCCTGTTCTTCCAAGAACCAGCCTCCATGTTTTATCCAAAAGAAAGAGGTTCTGATTTTCATGTCAGAGGATTAACTGCTTCTGCCTGTATTGATTTTCTAAAAGACTTTTTTGGAAAAATTACTGGAAGTTTTCTCAAAAGAAGGATATGAACAGCAAATCTTTCAAAGAGATTATTTCCTCCTTGCTATGAATTTAATTCAGACATATTTTCATTACAAAAAAAAACCCCACAACAACAACAACGAAAAAAAGGACCACATTTTAAAACAGCCACAACTAATTGCTCTGTCCCCATCACACCTGCCGTGGTTCCCATCTCCTCCAGCAGAGTCCAGATTGGATTTCTCTGATGTAAGAGGCACTTAGGGAAAATGCACTTCTGAAAAGTCTCTGAAGATCCTCTATGCATCACGAAGAACAGCACCTTTATGCTGCTTTGCAGATTACCTACATCCTTGCATGCACAGCACTAGAGCACATTTCTCTTGAATTAAGTGGCCTGTGATTAAGTGCCAGGATCCAAATTGTCACCAACTTCCCAAGCGGAGACACAAATATTATTTATGCCCAAGGCATTGAGGCAAAAACCAACTACTCAGCACACAAAGACACCAGCTTTTTCACACACCACCTAATTATGGGAGACATCTCAAGAGCTAGAACTGCAGAGACGTATCCCCAGCTCCCTCTGACAGAAATCAGGTCAGGCTGGGGGCAGTTGCTGGGGAATCAGGTGGGGAGGCACAGGAGGAGCGGGCAAATTATCTGCAAGGGAAAAGTGAATCAGCAGCAAAGTCACAGGGAAGGAGGAGGGAGATCAGAGAGAAATGGAATCTGCTGCCAGAGTCATGTTTTGGGCCTGGGGACTGGAAGATCAAAGGGTAAATAAACGAAGAAAGGGAGAGAACTGTATTCAGGGAAATAAGCCGTGGATATCAGAGGGTTAATAGGGATCCTTCCCCTCTCTTATAAAGGGACTTGGGGATAACTTCCAGCTGAGTCAGCTATGGCATACCCAAAGCAAACAGGAGAGCATTGCCTGGGAAAGGAAAGGAAATGATGATGTCTTCTAATCTGCACTGCAGAAGAGGGGGGCTCTGTCAGCCCCGCACCCCAGGAAAGCAGAACAGGGAACAGGGGACTCACCTCTTCCACAGTCCATTTGGCCACGTGTTTGGCCGTCAGGCCCGAGACCTCCGGCAAGAGCCTGCAGTGCTGCTCCCAGCAGAGATGGAGGCGGTGAGTCGGGTTGGAGGCCAGGGAAGGCATGAAGATGGACTGGTGGAGGGCCTGCTGGAGATCCAAATCAGGGTCTGGAAAAGGAAAGGAGACAAGTCAGAGCCAGGCTTCAAGTAGGAGCAAGTACAACAAAGCAGGAGGAAGGGTGACACTCTGGGGGGTGTCTGCAAGGCAGGGCAAGCAGCTGGCCAGGCACGGCTACTGCAGGGCACGCAGAGCTCTCAGGGTGTTCTTCCACCCTCCTGAGAAGAAGAAATGGGGGGGGAAAAGAAAGAAAAAATAAAATAAGATTGCCATTGCCAGGCTGGAGGTTTTATCGTTAGCTTGTTCCCCGGAAAATGATGTCATGCTGCTAACAGAGATGTTTGCAGCCTTTTATTGACAAGGTTGGAAGAGTTCTGGTAACAGCATTTTCAGCTAGAAACTGATGGCATCACTCCAGGGCCCAGCTGTAGCCAGCCTGCAAGGAGAGCTACGTGTGCCACTGATGGCCTGGGCTCGCCAGGGGGCTCCTGGGCCAGGAGAGATGCATGTTACCTCCAGACATCAACTCCCTCCTCATGTGTCAAGTGAGGGAAGCTTTAAAAATGAAGGGAAAAGAAAAACAAAACACTGAAGAAATCACCCCTCCCTGATGAGATCACTGGAGCAGGGCAGAGTCATGGTCCTACAGGGATGTGCCTGGTTACACAACAGGAAGGAAAGCAGAGGATGGGAAACATTCTTCTGGTTTACAGGGGTTTGCTGTGTGTCCACCCCCCCGTCCCGGGCACCCCCCCAGCCCTGCCAGGCTGTGTGCAGGGTGTGCAGAGTGCCCAGCGCCATCCCGTGGCAAGTGGACAGAATTCCCTGTGATCACAATATTCCTGCCTCGGGAAAGGGTTGGCAAAGCTGGTGCCTCTAGGGTTGGCTCAGACCCAGGTGGTAGGATGATGTGCAAGGATCCGTGGGGTGCGCCAGTCGCTACGTGGAGAGCATGAAGGAGAACAGTATAAAGTAAAAGCACATTTTCCTGATTTGCCTGCTCCTCAACAGCTGAAGTGAAAGCAGCTTTGGAGGCAGAGCCTGATCTAGCACCCTGTCACCTTACCTCCTAAAGGATGTAGGACAGCATCAAATACAGGCTTCTCTTCTTAATGACGAGACCAAAGAGGGAGGGTTTTAAAAAATCAAGCCTGATTAACAACTGCTCAGCTCAGGCAGTGATGCTCCTGGTGACAACAGGGCACAGAGCTGTCACCTACTCCTCCCCTGCCTCCCCACCACCCTGGTGACAGGGGCAGCCTTGTCCCCCCCTCCCTGCTCCAGGAGGTCCTGCTCCTGCCCAAGGTTTCCCTACTGCCATGTCCCTGTGGGGTGGGCACTGCTGCTGTCACGGGCTCTCTCTTTTCCTTCTCTAAGCCCAAATCCTCAGGGGTAAGCGTCCAAACCCAACCTGAACAAATGACCTTCTCTTCGAGAAGGTTCTAATAGTCTAAATGTAGATGGGATGGAAAGCTCCGGGTCATGGCAAAATTACAGGTCAGTGGATTATGGCAGAATTTCCCTGCCCTGATCTCCATCCCTCTGTTGGAGGTGAATGTGAAGGGAGAGCAGGCAGCTTTCCCCGCCAGCTGCAGCTCAGAGCCTCCTCCAGCTCCTGCTGCACAAGTCAGCACCAGGTAAAAACGAGTATTGAAACGAGTCCCAGTTTGTGCCTGCTTAGCTATTTTTGATTACTATGTTAAATCCTCCTAAAGGCCTGGTCAGCTCAGTTCTCTGAAATGGCTTTTTATAGTAAATCTGAAAGTTAAGCATATGGTTTGCTAAAGTGATATCAGAAAGCTCCTCTTCAAAGTTAACCTGTCGCATACCAGAAAAAAATAATAATAATAAGGCATTGGTTTTCCATTTAATGTTTTGCTTTCTTTGTCATCCTTAAGGGAAGCTTAAAAAAGTCACTCCCCAAAGTGATTCTGATTATGTTTCTGAATGCCCAGTGGGGTCTGAAGAAAGACATTGATGGAAATTAAACTATATGCCAGGTTTTGACCAAGTCCCCCTTGTCACCTCTGCTGGCTCTGTCAGCACAATGGTCATCGACTGCTTGGGGAACAAAAACCCCTGTGTCACTTCAGAAGAGAAGGCAGTGGCACAAGAGAGAGTGCAAACTTATTTTCTCAGTTAATAAATATAAGGCTTCACTCTACAAAGTATTAAACCTTTCACTTCTAAGGAATTTTACCCTTCCTCCTCATTTAAAGGAAGAAAGACTGCCATTACCATCCCCTCCAGCGGGTGCTCTCTCTTGACTGTGGAATCAAAGACAAAAAAGCTGTGAAGTTTTAAATGCTCCTTGTGACTGTGGAATATTGCACATCCATGCATGCACACAGAAAAAGAAATTAAATTTAACCAACCTTTCCCATTGCTTTCTTGCTTCACCAGCTGGAACTTTATATAGGCATGTGAGCACCCAAGCCTGAAAGCATCAATAAGAAGATATTTCAAAGGTATAGAAATTGATATACTGTCTTCTCTATAAAGAGATTAATGGCATTTATAGGAACCTCAATCTTTTCCCTCTTAAAACAAAAAAAAGCAATAGCACTGCTCTGCCCCTGACCTCTCTCTCTAAGCTAAGGACTGTGTTATTGAATTCATGGCTACAACTCAGATTTGAGTTTACTGCAGGAAAGAGAGGCCCCAAAACAACATGAGGAAGGGAGGAGATTTACCACGTCATTCTAAAACCCCATGCTGCAAACCTCTGATCAGATTGGGCTGTTCAAAGTTATGATTTACATCTGTAGTTCAGCACGTATTGCATGAAAATACATCACAAAAATCTTAGTTACTTTTTTGGTTTGGCTTTGATGTCTGCAGAGGAATCCTCTTCTACCCAGTCTCTCTCCTGATTGTTTTCAGACTGTTCCGACAGGCTGTGAACGCTGCTTTGACACGACTTTTCACTGTCTTGTGCAGATTTTCTGGAAAGACAGATCAATGATAGTAGCTAAACTGCCATCCTCTGTTCCCTTCTCCCGCGGGAGAGCAAAGCTGGCTGCATCTCCCAAGCAAGAGCTGCAACTACCACCTAGTGGCAGAAGCCTTTCTCTCCCCCATCATCATCACTGGCCCAGCACAAAGTGCTTTTTTAGTCTGCAGCGCGGATGGAGAGGGATTATGTGAAATAAATCAGCCCCTCTGGAGCAAGGCTCTGATCCCAGCAGTTACAGGGAACCCACTGAAGCACGTGTTATGGTGAAATCAAGAGATTTAAGATTTTTGAATCTCGATACCTTCAGATAACATTTAAGAGTCTCCACGACTGAGTCTGATGCACCAACTGAGCTGCACAGTTGCCCGAGGAAGAACAAGCTGTAGGGTATTATCAGATTTACATACAGAATTCAGGCCTCCCACTATCAGAAAATTAAATACTTAGAAGAAGAGAAATGTATTACAAATTTAGAATGCCATTTATTTTGGGAGAATTCCAAAGCTCCTGAGAATGCTTTATGGTAACAGCACTGTTGAAATGCAATCAGTTCCAGTGTTGAGATCAGCAAATGGAGACTCCCTCACACTTCTGGGATGGGAATGGGCAAACTTTGGCCTGGGAGGGGATAGAAGTACCCTTTTTTCTAGCCAAATATATCTTGAAAATGTAAATCAAAGCAAAACAAACTTTAAAATCTATATAAGCCAACAACAAGACCAAAAGTACCACTGGAATTTGCTCTAGTAAGACTGGTTTTGTACAGACTAAAGGTAACAATATGATTATGAGCCTTCTTGCCCAGCTCTGTCCCAGGACACATTGGAACCACCTCCTACAGCCAAAGAGCTAATACACAGTTTGCTTCAATGATACTCAATTCCCAGATTTTCAGAGAAGAAAATAAAGTGTCTGAAGGAGCTCAATTTGTTTGCCAAGTGATAGACACGGAGCCGTGTAACGCGGCCGACTCCAGGGTGGATTGCTCTTACACTTTAACAGTGCAAAATAACCTTGCTTGACAGTTTTAGGACAAGAAATGAAGGAAAAAAGAATATATTTTAAATTGAAACAGCAAGGAAAAATTTATGGAGACAGAATGCAATTTCCTTTGTTCGAATGTGACCAGAGCAGCAGGATTAAGGAATCAAGAAACCTATGAAGGCATTTAGGGTATAAAAGCCCACTGCTCTGTGGCTGGGGCAGGGGTCAATATTACAGACAGATGAACTCAATGTTCTGCTGCTTCTCCACCAGTTCCTGCAGTTTTCACCTTTGTAAAATGGTTTTGCTCCCCAGAGCCTGCCCAAGAAAAAGATTGAGCTCACCTGGACTGCGGAGAGTCCTCCTGAGAAGAGTCTCCTGTTCCCAGCAGAAATGGGGCAGGAGTCTCTGGCCTCTTGGCTTTCTGCAGGCTGTTGCTGGGGACAGGTCTCTCCCCACTCAGACGGTCCTGTAAGGAGTTCTCTCTGTTGAGGTTCACATCAGAATACGGGCAGCCAACTAACCTGGGTGAAAGAAAAAAAGAAAAAAAAAAGAGAGATGACGATGTATGTTTTTAGGTCACACAGACTCAGCAGCCTCGGGCAGACCACCAGCAAAGCCAGAAACACTCGGGGAGATGTTATTACCCAGTTTTAGGTGCAGGAAAACAAGGGGACTACATGGCAGAATCAGAAACCAAAGCCATGTTTTTAAAGAGTTGCCTTAGAGGAAAAAAAGAGTAACCTGCTTGTCTGAACAGTGTTTCATGAAACAAGCAGCTTTCACTGAAAAACTCCAAGCCCTTTACTATATTATACACTGCCAGATCTTCAGACCTCCCATCTGAGACTGTTTTCATGTTCTTTGAAACAGTTTAATTGTGATAAGCCTTCCTTTTCCCAAAGCACATAAGAAATCAAAAGCCAGAGCACAAAACACAAGCTAGCTCTCCTCACTCTTGTACCTCAATAATCTACCCACCCTCTCTCTCTCTCTGTCTCCTTGTGTGCTGTTCTTGGGTATATTATTTTACCAAAAAACATTTCCTTCAGCAATGCCAGAATGTAGAAATTGGAGTGAATTAATCTATGTTGGATTGCACTGCAATTGTGATGATTATACTGGTATAAATAGAATTGATGATGAAATAGCACATTTAGACACAAGAGGGAGCTGCAACTGCAGCTATAACTAGCTCCAGAATAAAAAGGCTGAGATAATTGCTGTATGAATACTATTATCATCATGGACAGTCAGATTCTGGCAGGCAGGACCCTTCTCAGATCTCACAGACGTACGTATAATGTGTTCCGTATCGTGGCCCCCTGACGTGCCCGATACCGTGGCAGCCTGGAGTAGGACACGCTTGTCCCACTGGTCCCACTCCATCAATGGCACCTGGAAATAAGAAAAAAAAACCCCAAAGTTAGACAGATTTGTAAAACTCTCCCCGCATCTGAAGAGCAGACCGCTCTTAGGAAAATCGTTCAATGTAACAAGATGATGTCATCTACTTTACCTAGAGGGACTTGCAAAGCATGGCCAGTTTTTGCACACCAGCCAACTGGATGAAGGTCAGGGCTGTCTGCATCCACCCAGAAATCATAATTACTGTCCCAGCCATCAAAATGTATCTAAAAGAAACACAAGGTCTCCATGAGACAGAATTAAGGACATGACTCAGCTCTTATTGAACCTTCCCCCTTTGTTTCACCTTGCTCAGCTTAGGGCCAATTCATTCCATCTTTCAGTCAAGCACCATCATCCTTTGTGCTCAGAGTAACTCTTTCTTTTCCTGACCATCTGTGTTTTACAGAACAACCAGACCCTGGTGACAGTCAAACCCCAGGGTCTGCAAGAAACCCCACAGACTCCGGGGAACTCTAGCACACTCTGTACACTCAAAAACTAAAACCATGCAAACACAATTGCTTATTTAATTGCTTTGTTTTCTGAGGATCCCAAAATACCATAAAAGCCAGCAAACTGGGTGAGTTTTGCAATGAACAAGCCAGAATCTTCTGGTGGATGAAGGGATGAGTCATAGTTAGCTCAGATCTAGGTGAGGTTACCAGAGACTAAGGACCACTGGGTTGTTTTTACAAAGTTTCAAAGAAAGGTATGAAGTGAGTATTATCTGTTGGCAGAACTTGAGTTTTGCTTGCAATCACAGCAATCAAGAGCATCAAACAGCTGATGGAGGGGAAACTCTACTGCACACACAGTCATCCTTTGGGAAGGAGACCTGTGGCTGAGGAGCCTCTATCACTGCAGCCTCCACTTCAGCTGCCTCATACTTCATTTCTCAGATGCCAAAAGCGCAGCAGATTTTTCTGGCAATATATTTAGGTGAAAAAGAATTAGTTAAAATCCATGTAGGTAACAAATTCATATGAGAGAATGAAGCCGCTTCCCACGCCTACCAGGGTTTAACCTGCTTTGGGTTTTTAAAAAAAAAGGAAAAGAAAATTGTCAGGTAACTTCCCACCAGCAGAACATTAAACTGCCAAGAGATGGAAAATCATGCTGTCAAATGTTATTTCAAAACAGCTACATTAAAAGAGTAACTAACAATACCAGGCAATTCCATCAGATTTCAATAGGACAAACCAACAGAAATTGTTTCCAGCTGGGAAGGCCCGAAGGCTCCATCATCAGCAAAGTGTTTGTTGGCTGCTCCTCGCACCAAATGGGCCTTTTTTTTCAACTGCCAATCACTATGTTCCTCAGCACAAGGGCTCTGCACTTTGAAGCAAGGTCATACCTTAATGCGATGGTCGTCTTTGTCAACTATTGTTGCCACTCTTATCAAGATGGGATTTCTTCTGTCTACAGCCTCTAACTTCATATTCACTTGGAATCCGTGAGCGGGGCGCTGTAAGAGAGGATTGTAAGCAGAATGTTAAAAATCTGGGTGTTCAGAGCCAGTCACCTGCTGTGAATAAAATGTGCTGAATGTTCCATCGACCACTCAAATGCCTTTGCAGCTCTGGCCCCTGCTCTGGAGGTTATAATCAGAGTTTCCCTGTTTGTCAGCAGCCCAAGGTAATCAAGAGAAACATTCACAGCCAGGGCAAGAGGCACTTCCCAAAGAGAGAAAAGACCCCAAGCTCTAGAGGTGCACAGACTCTGCAGTGTGACAGGGAAACTCCCAAACACAGCAGGGAGATCACACATCCCACTAGGACACCTGAGACACACCACCATGTGACATCCTGGGGCAGGGTGGCTGGAGCTGCCTGGCAGAAAGGACCTGGGGTGCTGGTGGACACCGGGGCAACAGGAGCCAGCAGTGTGCCCAGGTGGCCAAGGAGGCCAACAGCATCCTGGCCTGCATCAGGAACAGCGTGGCCAACAGGACTCAGGAGGTGATCGTCCCCCTGTACTAGTGAGGCCCCACCTCGAGGGCTGGGTCCAGTTTTGGGCCCCTTCCCACAAAAAAGACATTGAGGGGCTGGAGAGGGTCCAGAGAAGGGCAACGGAGCTGGTGAGGGGTCTGGAGCACAAGTCTCATATGAGGAGATGCTGAGGGAGCTGGGGGTGTTCAGCCTGGAGAAAAGGAGGCTGAGGGGAGACCTTCTCGCTCTCTCCAACTCCCTGAAAGGAGGGGGTAGCCGGGGGGGTCGGTCTCTTCTCCCAAGGAACAAGAGGAAATGGCCTCAAGTTGTGCCATGGGAGGTTCAGATTGGGTATCAGGAAAAATTTTGACATGGAAAGAGTTATTAAGCCTTGGAATGGGCTGCCTGGGGAAGTGGTTGAGGCATTCCGTGGTTGAATACCTGGAGGCATTCAAAAGACACGTGGACACAGTGCTTAGAGACATGGTTTAGTGATGTCTTTTTATCAGGGTTATGTTGATGGTTGGACTAGATGATCTTAAAGGTCCCTTCCAACCTAGACAATTCTATGACCTCTCTTCACTACGCTATACATGACATCCTTCTTGCCATCAGGATACTACAGATTACCTTCGTTAAGCAGGTTACCACCTAATTCTTATGACTTTGCTTGTTAATGATGACTGGGGAGAGCTGTGGTGCTGAGACCTGCGAGCAGCTCTGGTTGCCACAGTCTCCTTTCTCTCAAACCGCAGCGGTCAAACTAATTTGTAAAAACTCCAAAATGTCCTTTGCCCCGATGTGTGCCCTTTGCAGCACCCACAGATGTAAACCTCTAAGTAACAGACAGAGTTTCCCAATTTTTCCAGTTATCTTTAAGTGACTGACTGCAAATTCCTCCTCTGACCCCCTCACCAGGGGGTTACCAAGCTCTTGATACTCATTCAAAACACGTCCTTCTTCACTTCTGCGCACAAAGGCCAGGATTTTAGCCACAGATGATAAATCGTGTCTTTGAACAAGATCAGGTTAATGAAAAGATGATTAAAATCACTCTTCCCTCACAATCTTCCTTACCCTTCTTACTGCCAGCAGCCAGGGGCAGGGGAAGGTCATCCATTTCTGAGCTAAGGGGGTTACAGACTCCAAACTTCAAGTTTCTCTGGTCTTTTCAGCTGGCCATAGGCCTTTATTCACAGGCTTTCAGCCACACACCACGCTGGAAGCCAGACAATCTCAACTGCTTTTAGTTTTTAAGAGGGTCTTATTGAACCAGCCAACCTTGTCTGTCTTCCTCGAGGAAGCAGCCTGAGAGCTAGAGAACAAAATCCTGCCCCGAAGATGCGCCAGGCTATTTTTTAACTCCTGCTGAAGGGCTGCTGCCTTTTTGGCACCGGGTTCTGAAGGTTTTTAAATTGGCAGCCCAAGGCTGAAATAGCAACGCTGAGGACGAAGCTGTCTCCTCCTACGTTTCTGGGTGGAGGAGAAGGCAGAAATCCAGACACAAGATCAGCTATTTGTGCTGATGATGAGTGTCTTCAGACTACATAAGATAGCCCTTGAAAACTGTTAAAAACTAATTCAGTGAGAAATGCCTGTTCTGGCTCTCAACCCATATTTTTATGTACTGATTTCCTGTAATTGCTAGCTGTAATAATAATAGTAATAATAAAAAAAAAATCAATAACTCCGCCGTGTATTTGCACTTCAGACCAACCAAGCTAGAAAAATAACAAGCTTTGATCTTGAGGTTCTATTAACTGTTGATATATCAAATGCCTTCTTTTTTTTTTCCCTAGTCTCATTTTCGAAACACAGTCTTGGATGCTAATTTGTATTCTGGAGTTTCACAAGAGCCAGAATTGGCCCTTCTGCTATTCTCTCAAAGCCAGATACCTGAAGGAACAAAAAAAACCAGCTGCAGAGACATATGTCAAAGAGGAGAACAGGCAGACAAGGCAGTTGTGTTCCCTCTTGGGAAGACACTTCACTTTGGAAGAATCCAAAAGAGGGAGCAATCCCTGTCCTGTTATGTTCAGGTGACATTGCTCAAAATATTTAATATTCTGAAAATCTGAGGAAAGAATGCCATAATTACTGAGGACCTGAGACCGTGAGTTTTAAGTAGGTTGTACTTCACTGTTTCTTTTTCTACCACAAAGAGTTTTAGGATCTTTCCAAAATATTTGTCACTACAAAACTACTTCTATTGTTCCTCTATTGTGTAGAGAAGCAATTGCTGCATTCTTTTGCTCTCGCATTCTGAAAGTTCCCATTTTCCTGCACGGCTGGGGTTTTAGGATCATGGCTCAGAAAAAGGCTGAGCCTAAACTGGGGACATCAAATGTGTCCCAGTGACAAGCTCCACTCGTTATCCCACACGTGGGCTCTGAGGTGATTCACCTGTAGTGCTGTGTGATGGAAAATGTCAGCCCAACTCCAGCAAAACCTTAATGCAGGGGATGTTTGGGAGTTCAGCTGTGCTGCAGATAACTCCAGCTGTGGCCTCATGGTTCTCTAGAGAGTCAAACCCAGCCTCTTCCTATTCCTTGACATCCACCTTGCAACCTCCAACCGCTTCAAATGGACACCTGCTGCAATCTAGCAATTATCAAACTTGTCTGGCTGGATTTTTTTACCTCCCTTATCTGAGGCCTCCCTGATTGCTTTTCCTCCTCAGTCCCAAAGAGCTTACCAACAAAATATACAGGAGGGCAGCAGGTATTAACCCGCAAGGCTAACTCCTTCGGAAGGAATCAAGACAAGTGGCACAAAAAAAGTTTTTATAAACATATTGCAAAGTTTTGTGAAATGAGCCAGCAGTGCAGAAGGTGCTGCTAAGAAATAAATTAAAAAAAAAACCCAACTTTAAATTATGAGGGGTTTTTTAATGTTTTTTAGTTATTTTAAAGGCTTTTTTTGTTTGTTTTTGCTCCCTCCACACATTCCTCCAAAAAGCTATAATTATCTCTGTGGACTGAAGCCTCTTCCCTTAAATCTCCTAATGCAGCAAGTGAAGATGTTTAGTCAAAAATTCTTCCCAAAGAAGCTTTTCATGGCATTTTTTTTTTTTTTAAATAACCTTGCAGTCTGCTGTGTGTTTTGTTTTAGCAGCAGTGAGAGATGATCTTAAACTCAAAAACCCAGTTTCACCATCTTGGCACAGACATGGTGAACCACCATCAAATCAAGCATCCAGCAGGAAAGGGGAGATAACAGCAGTTCCCTCTGCCCTCCTCATCTAGGACAATCAAAGAGATTCACCAACCAGTTTGAATGCTCTTGCTGGGGCTGCCTGGGAGTTAGTTTCTTCCAAGTACTTCTCCCACGAGAAGGCTTTAGAATCCTTGTATCCTGAGAAAAGCAGAGAATTAACATTTAAGTAAGAAAACCCCACATTTATTGTTAGAAACACCAGAAAAGTAGCTATGTAACACATGGCTATTATGTTAATTTAGCACGTACAATAGATGGCGCCAGAAAACAGTCTGTTTATTCGTAAACACCACTTCCAGCAGACACAGCAGTGCTCTGAGTTGCCCCAGCTTCTACAGGGGTTTTAACCCTGACCCGAGAAACTTGAAGAGTTCATTTCTGTACAGCTCAATCCATGCTTAATTCTTTAGAGAAAGCCGCCAATGAAAAGATAGTCAGAGGATTCTGTGATGTGCAATGGCAGCACTAAGTTAATTTCCCATTTTATTAACTAATCTGCCTGTGAATGCCTGTAAGATTGTAGAAACTTCTTGTCTCCAGCAACCTACTCACCCATGGCTGAGTAAAACCAGATAAAAGGCTCCACGCCGTTACCACAACCTCAGACACCTACATGGGTGCACAGCTCTCCTTGGAAGCTACATTTAAGAAACTGCTCTACTTTCCCCCCCCTTCCTATTTCCATGATTTTTATCCTCATGACTGTTTCCTTGTAGCAGGAGGGTGCAATGACCGAGCACCCAGGGAAATCTCTGGGCAGAGAAATCAGGATCACCTGGGGATGCTGCTGGGGGCACAAGTAACTGTGGTTTGAGCTGGGGAGCTGCACACACAGCCCTGCTGCTCATTCCCAGAGCAGGAACAGCCCTGGGGCTGCTGAAGAATCAGCATTTACAACCAACCCCTCTTGCATCTGCAGCAAAGGCACAGAGGCCAATTCCTCCAGCACGGAAGGATTTTGGGAGAGCCACCTACTCCACTGAACTCCATATGCAGTAACTGCAGGAATCCTTGCTCCAGGGCCATCAATCTAGCAAACAGCAGACATCTTTTTATTTTTTTTTTAAATTTTGTCACTTTTAAAGTGAACGAGCACTTCCAAGACCTGAAAACAACATTGATTTTCCTGTGCTTTTTCATTTGCCAACATTCTCTTAATTTTCTTAATTCTAGTGCAGCAGCAAGAGAGGTGGCTTCAGTTACTCCTTCATTTTCAGAAATTCCATTTTACCATCGATAAAATCATGATCTTGATTCCTCTTTTCCAGCTCACCTTAAAGGAAATGCTGCAAATACTTCCAAGTCCTTTTCCTTCTGAAATCAAATTCAATTACAAATTACCAAACCCCATTCCATTTTTTTTTTGAAAGAGCTACGAAGCAAAACAAAACTCAGTGGCAAAAAGTATGAGCAATAATATTGTTCAGTCAGTAAAGAGTCCTGAATGGAACCTGTAACTTGCAAATAATTATGTGGAAGATAAAGCTCACAGGGTTTTTGACGGAGGCAGGAAATAAGTTTCACTTTCCACATACCAGGTGGTGTTGTCAGTGGGGTTCCAGTTTCTTGGCAGTAGCCAACAGGACGAATATACGGGCTGCCAGCTTCACACCTGAATTAAAGAGGGAAAGTTGGCACCAGTCAATTTTAAAAGCAAAAAAAACCAAGTGGAATTTCAAATGCTGCCTGACACACCTCTGCTGGGTTAGCAGATGCTTGCAGTGGGTGTGATCCAGGTGTAAAAGACAAGCATCACCTCGTTAAGATTTATAATGCTGAGTTTTCAAGGTGTTCAAGCTGCCCCCAAAATATAGGGAAATACAAAGAAGAATATCTGGTGCTTTAAAAAAAAAAACAAAAAAAACACCAACAAAAAGCTCCCCCAAACATGGACCATAACAACCACAGTTCAGCCTGGACACAGATCATCCAAGCTAAAATTCTAAGGAAGCAAAAAAACAAACCCCAAATCCTCATCCTGAACTGAAACACTGCTACTGTGGAAGAAAGGGAAATTGGGAAATCACTTTTCAGGTCTTTGCCAAGAACTGCATGTTATCCATTCATTCAGTGGATAAAAAACAGTGGTAGTTTGCCTGGTTCCCAATTTTATTGCATATTTAGATCTTCTGGGCCCCTGAAGGAGACAATGGGCCAATTTGAGACAGCCCCTTTTGTCACATCTGCTCTGAGGAAGGGGCCAGAGCAGCCCTTCAGATCTAGGAAAAAAACTGTGTGTTTTCAGCCAAGCTCTACTTTGAAGCTTTGTTTGCCTGTGTTTCCCATTAAAATTTTCAAATTCTAAACAAAAGAAAAGAATCATGAAAACAAAGCTTCACAGTCTAAAACAGTAAAGGAAGGAGATACCAAATCCTGCAAATGGAAACACTAGTGTTACAAAGCTCTGAGTGATGTATTTATGACAAAGAAAGAAAAGACCAACTTCCCACCAAACAGGTGCCTTATTCTGAAAAAAAACCAAAACAAAACAAACAAAAGGAGATGGGGGAGAGAAAAGAGAACACCGATCGACCCAGTGCTATTTTGACAGGATGCACCTTGTGTTGCTTTTCCACAAAAATTCAAAGAAAGTCGCTCTTTTCGTGTAGGTTGGAAAACACAGACCATTTAAGACCCCGTCTTTAGTGATTACACTAGAAATATCACCCCTAATGGAAGGGCAAAATAAACCCCAGTCTACTTGCAGATACATATGAGAAACAGAATCTTTACCAGTAGTCGTAGCTCTCATCCCAGTTATCGAAATGAACGAGCAGGCGGTTATCCACCATGTCCGTGACGGTTGCGACACACATCAGAGATGGATTCTTCTTGTCCACTGCCTCTAGTTTCATTCCCAGACGAAAACCAGAGGGGGTGACAGGCTGAGGAAGAGGACACGAGGACAGAGAAAATCAGCCCCATTCTACAGCAGGATCACTTAAATTACCCCTTAGAAACTCATTTGTTGCAGGTTGTAACCCCAAAACCCACCACTGACATTTCGTTTCTAGCAAGAAGTGCACAGATGGGATTTCCATGTGTGTATTTCAAGGTGAGGCTCGACGAGGCCCTGGGCAACCTGGTCTAGTTGGGGGTGTCCCTGTGACTGCAGGGGGGTTGGACTAGATGACCTTTGAAGGTACCTTCCGGCCCAGATGATTCTATGATTCCATTTCTAAAAAAGAGCTAATGTAGGTGGAATAAGGGACTCTCCAGGTACATAACACCAGGCAAAGATGCACACGCCCTGAAATGATGAGTATTGGCTGAAGGTAAGTGTCAGCATCAGGTCCTGTCTTATTAGTGGAAACAGAGAGTCTTCAAGGAAAGCAGGTGACTGGGAAGCAGAGCTGAGCTGCAGAATTAGGCCCTGATCCCACCAAAGTCAGGGCTCTGTCCATCCACAACCTCAAATCCAACAGACCAGAGACTTTGTGTCATCTGAGTGACACAAAACGTGAGCCTTACACAGAAACCCAAACTAACAACCAAAAAGAAAGCAACAGTGGGTGAAGGATGAAAAATGCTCGAGATCCGCAGCCCCATAACGAATCCCACGGTGCACACGAGTATGCTGCTGAAAACCAGAAATTATTTTGGAAATGATTAAATTAGAGGAAAGTGACACTAATATCTTGACTGTAGGGACACAGCAAAACAGCCTGTTGTAATATATTTAATAAATGGTAGAGTAAATCTTTTCCTCCAGTATTAAGGATGAAGGGAAATACAAATTCTCCCTCTGAAAAGTCAGTGACTGGGGAAGGAAGAAAAATTGTACTAGTTTCCCCATCTTAAAAATAAATCACAGTGGGAAACAGCTTGCATCTGATTGTACCATGATTGTACCTCTGACATGAGCATATTAAAAACATGTAAATATTCTGGTCAAAACTCAGCATCAGACCTATTGAAACACCGTGTAGTCAGTATCACCACTTACAGTGCTGAGGGTCTTAAAAAGGTTTTTTGGAGCTGCTTGAGCTTTGCAATTCTTCAAATAGGAAGTCCAATTAAATTCTCCCTCCTTGAAACCTAGAAAGCGAGATAAAAAGATTGTTTTACACAGCCCCGTTATATTCAGATTGGTTTTTCAGAAATGGAAATTACCTGGGAAGAATATGATCTTTGCATGATAACTGCCCTTCTGCAGTCTAAAGGGTTATGCATCTCAGCTAAAACATCTCCCTCCCCCTCAGTATAATGTCCAATCATTAATCTGAACCTTCACATGTTTCTAGGAAATTGAACGCAGGAAAGAAGCAAGTTCTGAAGCTCAAAGAGACTCCTTGTTTTATATGCTCATCTGATAGTTTCTAATTTGACCAACAATGTCAATCTTTGGGAATATCAAAAGGAAGCTGTTTTGCTCTTTTGTGCTTCACTATCTTAGTTCTGTCTCTTCCCTTTAAGCCCCTCAGATGGAATTCCACAACGAAACCATACTAAAAATGAAAAGAGAGCCAGGACAACTAGTTTCTTAGTAGAATTTATGGTTTCTTGTACATAAAGCCCTTTTTTTTCCATACCTTTAGGAGGGAGCAGCTTATGACTTGTTTTTTCACACCAGCCCACAGGATGGATGTCTGAGGAATCAGCATTAACCCAGAAGTCGTAGCACTCTGGGTAACCATCGAAGTGTAATCGCATTCTGTACCCTTGCACCTATAATGAGGGGAGCTCTGATTATCATAAAGGCTCATAAAGAATTTAAAGAAAAACACTAATCAAACACTCCTTCCATATTTGGATTTATAGAAAATAAATTTAAGATCTCAGTTAATTTCTCAAAAGTCTAGTATAATTTTTCCTCATTTACGTCTCCCAGTTCCCACGCTCTTCTTTTCTTACTTCAAACAGCTGAAAATAAAACAGCTCATTGGAACCTCCCTGTTCCATCCTCATGCACATATCACTGGGCAGCAATATCTGGAGTTCAAGTGCAGCCTGAAACCTTGTATGTCTATACCAGATTAACACAGATTTCACATAATTGATAGAAGCAGAAAAGCATTTTGGCTTGTTACGTTTACTAAGTCTTAGTGCCTCATTGCATTGTTCTTTTTTCACGTGTTCATTGCATGCTATTAATAGATTTATTAGTCTAAGTTATAATTGCAAAAGTCTGAGAGTAGGATTTCAGGTCTAACCTTACCCACGTAACACTATTCCTTCAGTGTCACCTTGAACTCCTCCTAACCGTTAACTAACTAAAATACTATTATTCTTATGTTTCTACTTTTTATTGAAAAAAAACCCCACCACCTAAAAGTGTATGGGTCTTTTGGAATCAAAGAGAGGAAGAGCAACTACCTCAGCCACCGTGAGAACACAAAATCGAGAGGGGTGTTCAGGATCCAGCCCTTCCAATTTCATTCCAACTTTAAATCCATTTCGGCCTTGTGGGAATGACTGATACTGTGAGGAGGGGGAAGAAGGAAATACTTGGTTTTGATTTAAAGAGACAAAATCTATTGCAGAGCACTCATCAGATATACTTGAGCTTTCAACTAGAGAAGAGAATTCTATCACTAAATGATTGCTGCTTTAATTGGCAGGCGAAGGTACAGGGATCAATAATGGCATCATCACATATTTCAGAATTACTTGTCAATCTAATTCATCTCTCAAAACCATGGACCCATGAGCCTGCTGCAATTAGCTATGAGCAAATCTTTCATCAGATGCAGAAATGAGCTCTACTCAAAGACAAAAGGATCCCTTCATAGCCCAGTGCAGGAGGGCTGGCAGAAAGAAACTGCTGAGAAGTGAAGATGACTTTGCCGGTGTCAGCATGAGGTTCGTGGTCCAGACTTTCCCAAAAGGTGACTTCTCAGCTTCAAAGGGTAAAAGGGACAAGACAGGTGTGATCTGGAGTCCTTTACACAGTCACTCCAGAAAACATTTGTGTCTTTTCATTTATTTGCAGTCTTAATCCAGATTAAACATTTGAAATACGAAGCACAGGCTTCAAAGAAATCTGGAACTGCAACTGGTTTATTGCATCCACTGCAGATACCCAATTTCCCTCCTGGCTCACTCTTTGAGATGCCAACAGCCCCTGGCTTTGAAGAGCTCACTGGAAGCAGAACTTTTAATGCAGGCTGGTGGTCTGGAGGGCAGAAGCAGCTTCACCAAGGCTAAACTCATCCTCTTCCACTGTCAACTCACCACGAACACAACTTCCACCCTCCCTTGTAACAGTCACTTCTCATTGAGACGCTCTACAGCGTTCACAGAGTTGATTGTGACTTTTGACTTGTGGATTTCTTCAGAGGGAGGATGGAAGGGGTGCTCTGCGACCCACAGGACATATGAAAGACATTAGGCTGTCCCTCTCCAGCACTACTGGGTGATTGCTGAACAGCCCATTTAATCCAGAGTTACCCAAAGCAGATCAAAACAGTCACTGTTTATTTCCAAGTGCGACTCAACCAGCATTTTTTACAGCCTGGTTTTTGGGATGAGACTCACAGGCCAAACGCTTGTTTCCACAGCGCTTCAGGGCTGGAAACAAACCCGTGGGGGTTTTACTGCCTGCTCGCACCAAAACAACTCATAAATGTAACTGTTGGCTTGAGGGTAGGCTCCAATCCTCCCCTGAGTTAGTAATTCTGTGATGCTGCCTGAGAAAAACATAGCAAGAGAGCTGAGAAAGCCGCCAACCTCTCTGAAGAGTTTGAGGGGAGCAGCTGGCATCCGTTCCTCTTCTAAGTAGGAAACCCAGTTCCATCCCTTCTTCTTTCCAGGAACAACTAAGCAATCAAAAAGAAAGAGAAGAATGAATGTTTCTCTCAGATGCCTCCTGCTCTGCCCTCTCTTCTCTTTCTCCTCCCACATACAGGCCAAGGCTGTTTTGCCGCTGCACCCCAAAGGAGGCAGCGTTCCCCAGGTTTTGAGGAAAGGTAGGAATTCCAGCAGTAGGAAAACCGTGCTCATTTCCCATTGAAAGAAATATAAATTTATGATATCCCAGGTTCAAATGAACAGTGGCACCCGGATTGCTGGCAAGCTGCCCACGGAAAGCTGCCACTGTCAAGTCTGGACAAGATATAACAACTTAAAATTGTGGAAAATAATTCCTTCTCCTGATATTTCAGAGAGGAATAAGGGGGTAGATATAAACTAAAAGACTGCACAAAGAGGGATATAACTGCAGCTGAAATAAACCTAAAACAAAACAAAGGAAAAATCAAGTGAATTTCTGTTCAGTTCACAAGATTTATATATATATTGATATATACACACCTATATTTATAACCTACTAATACCACAATGCAGCTACCAGTGCACAGGTGATGAAAACACCTTGGGCAGGTGCTTGGATTCCTTCTAGTAGGACCATGATCATACACAATAAAAACTATGTTTTAAATACATATTTAAAATCTCCCCCAGTTTCTATATACCAACTCCTTTACGCTATATAGTAAATTTAACCCATAGTCTGTAATCAATCACATGTTGTTTACAACTTATTTTCTATTTAGCATTTGTAGTCTTGTGGCTACAGAGCTCTCCAAAGTCAATGGAAAAAAGATTGTTACTGGCTTTGGTGAGCTTTGGATCAAGCTGTCTCCTTCCAGATCCTCTAACTGTGCCCATCATGCAGGCAAATCTCCTATATTCTTGCTAATACACTTCAGCAGACTGACTGTGGTAAGAGGGTTATGTACCTAATAAGCTATTCTGAATGTGAAATGAGCTCTACTGTCCTTTCCTCTTCTGTTTTATTATTATTCACTTTATAATAGCTAGTAAAAAAATCTATAAACATTAAAGAAAAGAGACTATGAGCTTAGCTCACCTTGTTTTATTGGTTTAGTGTTTCTGCGGCTTTTCATATTATTTGATTTATTCTTCTCCTAGACACAGATACGTTAAAAAAAAGTTTAGCAATATTGGTTTTTTCCTCCCTCCTTGATCATCTCACAATGCAGGTACAATCAGGACGTAACATGTGACTAACAGGACTAGCATTATTTTCATTTGAATAACCCTGCAAAAACATTACTAGGGTATGTTACACACAGAACTTTGATCCTGCAGCATCCCAAAGTGCTTTACAGATTATTTAACATATGCTACTGAAGTTCATTTAAATACGGCTACTGAGGAGCAGCAGAGGCCCAAAATCTCCATCACAACAGCCAGGATTTGCTTTCTGAAATGCAGGATTTACTGCTCACGTAAGCAGCCCTCCTGGAAGGCTCCGGTTTCCTTTCAGAGGTTCTTACGTCCATCTATGCCAGCAAAAAATCATTTATGAAGCCCCAAAGGAAACAGAAGCTTCAAGTAACTACAGTCAGAGATGAACACCCCGGAAAAGGTGGTCTCCCCGTGTCACCTACTGAGCCAGACCGCGTTCACAGCCCTTCGGTCTGCTTTTCAAACTCCTGTTTAATTCACCCCGGGTTGTCATTTCTCAAAGGAAACCAAAAAGGGCAAAATCTGAAATGCAAAGCTGCCTGCCCAATGTGCCCCAGCTGAGAGAGGGGGGCAGTTTCAACTGAAGAGGAGGAGAAGGGGGAAGAAAGAGAATGCAAGTACTTCTGAAAACTCACAGACTGTAAAACATCTTACACCCGTCACAGAGAAAAGCTGAGCAACAAGAGGAGTTAAACTGTTCATGGCATCGGAAGCCCCAGCTTGTGTCACCAAGACCACTTGTCCCAGCCTCTCTGCACGACAAAAGTCTGGGCAATTTGGGAATTTAAATAAAATTCAGGCCCCAGACGCTACACACATGGGAGCAGAGCACAGGCTTGGGCTGAAAAGGGCCCCTAAAAGGAGGAAGATGCTTAATGGTGAGTTAAGGGAAGATCAGGTCAAGACTGAGGTATTTATCTTTATCCACCATTTTTACTGGTTTCTGGAAGCGTGGTGAGCACACATGCAAGTACCTAATGAACAGCAATCCAACTCTGTGGTTGGACACTGCTCTGCCATATTGCAGAGCAGCACTTGACTGGAGTTAGATAAAGTATTTTTATTTATTTTATGTGGTTTTATTACTGTGAAATACACTCGGTGCACAGGGCTCTAACTACACCTGTCAAGTGACAGTTGGAAATTCTAACTTTGACTTCCCATGAGCTGTTCACCCTCCCAACTCCTCAGACTTCACAACAGATACTCTCATTGCTGCTACAAGTCAGGACCAGACCCCTTCTCCTGGGTACAGAACACCCCCTCCTCCCCCCCCTCCAGCTCCGTTTGCATCGCACAGTGAAAGCTGAGATGCAGAATTGTCCCTGCTCTTCACAGCTCTCTTTAAAGAAATTACAGGCAACCTCATTTACCTCATCCTCATCTGCATTTTCCTCATCATCCTCAGACTCCAGAAGCAGTCTTCTCTTCCTCCTCAGACGTTTCACGGGTCTGTCAGCCTCATTCACCTGACAGCCACTGCTGGAATTAAGATTTCTACTATTTCCCCTGTTTCTGCAATCATCTGGAAGGTTTCTGGTATCACTAAACATCCAAAATTGAAAACAAAAAGCAAATTAAAAGTGCAACAACACTTCTGCAGTATTCCCAGTGTCTCCCCCCTCTGTGGGGGTCAGGAAGGCCATCGGCAGAGCTTGATGGTGGCCCAGCCATGGTATCACTCACTCTGAGGATTTCATTTTACTTCTATCACCACTTTTCTCTAACCCAGTGTTCCATTTAACATTTTCTAACACAGACCAGGAAGAAACTAGGGTTTCTTTACCTGTCCCTGTGCTGCTGGGAGCCTGCTTGAGTATAAAACTTTCCATTCTCAGAGCAATCCATTTACTCAAAGGTTGGGAAAACACAGCAGGGAATGTCGTCTCCGAGCGCTGTAGAAGGAAAGAAAATGACAACTATTAAATTCAAGCCCAAAACTTTGTATTTTTAAACACCTTTCATGCAATTAACTCTACTGAAGTCATTTACAAACTTTCATTAAGTGACCCTCAATATCCCATTGTGTGGGAATTTTTATCACTGGTGCACTGGCACATAGAAAGTCTACCATCTCATTACAGGAAAAAAAACCCAACCTTTTATCTATAATATTTTAATTTTGGATAAACCCTGCCCCCTGTAAAAGTGACAAAGGAGGATATAATCTCTAGGCTATAACCAGGACAGAGTTACAATTTTTTCCCCTCCTATTTCTTTATTCCTAGTAACCCTTTTAACTTGAAAGACAAATGTCAAACAAGTCCATCTCATTTGGATACTTTTAATACTGTTGGTTAAGTTTAATTTAAACTTCAGCCTTTATATATACTTCATAAATATAAAAATCCTCCATAGGCAGCCTCTAAAAGTAGCACATTATTGATGGGAGAGCAGAAACAATTATTTCTACATCTAGCAAGATATCAATCCTTCATTTGAATGAAAATGTAAAGAATAATTCCAATATATAATTTATGTTTACTTTCTCCTATGATTTGAGTTCTTCCTAGCACAAATTATTTCCTGTTTAATATTTTAATAAAACACAATCGCCGTGGTCCTCGTCGCCAGGGATCTAAATCTATCCAGATGCACACTTTGCACAAGTGATCTGTTGTGCAAATTGTGCACGGGGCCTCCCCCACATACATCATTCCTGTTCTGCATTTAGCGATGCTGGTTTGACCGATCAATTTTTGGAATGCACCGCTAAACACGTCAAAAGAAAAAAAAAAAGAAAGATATGAGTCACTTTGGGTTTTGTGTAAAGCCATTTTCAAAGTCTCCTCAGCAGAACTTGTTCTCATTTTGCTAAGACCTGGTATTTGTCATGTATATTTGACTGCTGCTTGTAGCCCAGTGTGGATGTCAGGTGGCCCTGGCTGGAACTGCACGGCGTGCACACATGCCTGCTCGTAGCGCCACGTAAATCCTCTCCCTGGGCCATCAGGGACCAATGATTCCAGGCAGAGAAAAGACAAAACAGAGAAAACTTGCAAGAATCAAGGGCACCAAAGGAGCTCTGCTCAATTAGAAGTCTCAATTAGTGTATATTCTCTTCCACACAAATGGGTGTGAAAAATTCTTGGTGCCAAGGCATTTCCATAAGAGCTGGTTCTTCGCCCGATGGATTTTCATCTCCTCAGCTCACACAGGTGAGAATGACCCAGGATCAACAGGAGCATAAGCGAATGTCTGTACCTGGAAGTGACTCTGCAGAGCTTACAATGAAGTCTGAGATGAGAAAAGCCAGCAGGGAAGACAGGTAGAAAGCCCTCCTACCTGAAAACAGAAATAGTTCCATCAAAATCCTAGGGAAAGCCAACTGGGAGAAGCTTGTCCAGGCAGGCAAGAGGAGGAGAGATCATTCTCTCCTTAAAGAAGTTCTCTCCATAGGGATGTGTGACTTCAGTGATGCAGCCCTGCCCTGACTAGAGACCCAGCGTTGCTAACAGACCTGACACATTGAGTTAATGTCCTTTTAATTACTGCACTGGGATGTTCTGGTGGTGGTGAAGACAAGGAGGCACCAAACAGGCTCCAGCTGCCACCCTGTGGTGCCTCTCTGTCCCAAGCTAATTCTCAAGTCCCCTGGCACCACCTGAGAAGATCTGTTCCAGTACCAGGTGTCAGACAAACCTATCAAGGGCTCCCTATGCCACAGCCATACGCTGTCACATTTAGCCAAGAGCATCTTTAAAATATGACCTTGTAATTGTACTCTAGGGATGAGAGCTCCTCATTGGCAGTCGCTCCCCAGCCCTGGTCTCCATGAGTGCTCTTTGGAAGACACTTCAGTATATCTGGGAGGGAGCTCAACTGAAACAGTGAGGAATTTAAACAAACTAGTGATTTACCAAGGTAAAGGTAAAGGTAATCTAGCTTAACTGAGTGGTCTGGAATGGAAGAGCTTGGTGACTAACATATACATATTCTGGTTTGAGCTACTGGTTTCTGGGTAAACAGACTAAGAACAGGTCTGCAAAGAACACAGACATTTCTTCTCCATTACACTGATGTGCACCTCCAGTAACATGCACATTATCCCGTTATAACAAAGTTTTTCAACTGGAAACCTCAAAATCTTTATGGCTAATAGTGTAACTCTCGACACGAGCCAGGTTAGAGGAGATTCTCAAGGATGTTCTTGCAAAGGTAACACTCCTGGGGACTCATCCTGAGCCAGGAGTCCTGGGTTACCACAGCTCTGTGCCATCCACCCATGCTTCACACTGCAGCCAGGGAAAGGGAGAACACTGGAAACTCCCACTGCCCGAGGGCAGCCAGTGAGGGCACAGCTATACCAGTAAAGCATGGTTCCCAGCATGGCTCAGGAGCTGGCAGAGACACTGCCCAGTAGGAGCAATCACGCTGTTTTTGAGGCTGAAAGTATTTAATAAGATGTATTTGATTAGACCATTCTGGCCTCAAAACCCCAAAACAGGTTCAACAGAGACATAGACTTAACAGCTGTCATGACAAGTAAACCATCGGTGCTGAGGAGAAACACTGATGCCATTGCTGAGCCACCACCCCGGAAAGGTGGTGGTGATTCCCAGAATCACCAGTTCAAGAGATGCCAGGATGTCAGTTAAAACTCAGCATGAGGGAGATGTTTGACTACAACCAGCTTGTTGATGTAACCACACTTACCTCCTGCAAAAGCGAGCACAACACCTGCACCGGGCACTATGATGACTGTGCAATAATTACATTCACTCTAAATACTCCTAAAACATTCCAAATAATACAGTGACTCACCCCACGCGCTGCCCAGGGAGCACCACGCTCCTGAAACACACATTTCAGCTCCTAGAAGCTTTTTCAGAAACTGTATATTCTCTTCCACAGCAAAAAGCTCACCTTCCAAACCAGGGCTAGAGGCAGCAGAAGCGTTGGGAGCAGCAGGAGAAAAGCTGGTTGGGCTGGCATTTACTCCTGAAAGAGGTTTTATGGCTTCTGCTTCTACTTCAGTAATGATTTCTAGCAATCCAAACTCATTTAAACAGAACTGCAGGTAACAGAAGAAAGCAAGCAAATAAGCAGCAGTAAAAGGGCTAGGAAGGGAGACAGGAAGGAATATAGGATTCCCTGAGGAGCAACGAAGTATGGGACAAAAAGAAATGGCTGTACGTATGTTAAAAAGCATTAAAAATAAGTAGCAATAGAAGTGAGAAACACCCAACGCAACTTGTCTTCAAAACACATCAGTGGGCCCCCCAAAAACCCCAATGATGTGGGTTTTATGTCGATGAAGGAAAGCAGTGTTAACTCTCCCTGCTTTGGATGAACCTCCCTTATAAAACCCACACCTCTGTGGAGCACATCAGAATAAATACCCTCAGAAAAACATTTTATCTCAAAACTCTGCTCTGACAGTTCCGATTCATCCCCTAAAGCACCGTTACCTTGACTGCAGTTATGACATAGAACAACTTCCCCAAAATCAACCAGCTGCTGACCAAAAAGGTGACATTCCAGTGGAGACCTTGTCCCATCCGACCCCCCGCTGGTGCTGGCTGGGCATTAGAGACCTCAGAGGGACAGCCAGGAGAGCACAAACACAGCCCTCATCTGGAGCTGCGGGAGGCCAAGTGGTTCTCAACCCTTCTTCAATGACACTTGACATCTGGTGGGAAAGGAGCTTCCCAAAGGAGCAGAGGAATGTGGGGATAAGCAGAGGGAACGCTGCTGAAGAACAGCAGACACCAAGAAATAACTGTCCTTTCTTGGTTAACCAAGCTCCTCCTTGCACAGCACCACTTAGTAGTGAAAGCCACAGCAGGGGCCCTGACCGAAAGAGAAAGTCTCAACTTGAAACCATCTGTTCCCAAATCACCTAGAAATGCACCCAACAGAAGGTGCAGGTGACATGTACCAGGATGGCCAGGACTCAGCATCAGAGCTCCCAGTCCCAGCTCCCCCCACATTTTGACCCTTAAGAAGCCCTCCAACAGCTGCTGGGGTAGATGACCATCCCAGGGAGGTTCTGCAAGGACAACCCATCCTCTGCTCCATCACAGCACCTCCCACCCTACACACACACATCCCCACACACACGACCAAGAGCAAATTCAGATGCAGAAGGGAACCCCTGGGGACACATCGCGAAGCACTTGCACCACGGGGTAGCTCTGGAAAAGGACTGAGATGTGGCAGATTTGAGAGACCCTCATCCTCAAAGCTTAAAAAAAAAAATTTCTTAGGCTAATGAAGAAACGTAATAATTTTCCAGAGAAAATTATTGAAGTGTGCTAAATAGTGTCAATGGGCATCTCTTGTTAGTCCCCATCTGCAAAGGCAACTGAGCACCACAAAAAAATAAAAAAGTGTTAAAATCACATTTCTTATGAGCAAATAGCTCTAAAGATTACTTAATTCTTAATCTTCTTTACTCTCTGCAATATGGAGCTACTGAACTCCAGAATGAAAGAGAGAAGTCAAAGGTGGGTTGCATTTGCAAGCTCTGCTCCATAGCTTTTATTTGCAGCACTTTATTAGTTTGAGATCTTTCCTCAGCCATCTGTTCTCTGCTCAAACCTGCTAAACCCAGCTTAAAAGGCTTTGCTTCCCCTCTGAAGCAGGGCCCCTCGTTGCACTGAGAAGCACCATTCCTCCCCTACTCCTGCTTCCTGGGCTCAGCATACTGCCCCCAGCTCCCCATCAGAGCCTCATCCCAAACCTTCTTCCTCCTTTTACCTCTTTTTCATCTGAAGCCTGTATTTTTTTAAAGCTTAAAGATGCTGGACTTGCTTCTTAAAAAGCTCACTTCTTCTTCTGCGGTCCTGACGAGACAGACAGAGCACCATTTTTATTTCAGCACAAAGAGAAACAATCAATTTCAAAGAAATGATAATTCTAAGCGGATTGTGTTTCCTAAACCATTGGGTTTAGAGAAGAAACCTATGGCTTTCCTTCAACGCCAGAAGAGCAGATGGGTGCAGACCCCAGGGGTTCCTTGCTGTGGCTGGTAAGGACAGCTCAGAGTCACCAGTGGAAGGGGCTGGAGGTGGGGAAGGTGTCAGTGTCACAGTGTATTAGCAAAATGTCCCGAGGTAGGGACAGTCCTGTGCACAAATCACAGCATCTTCATGGTTGGAAAGCACCTCTGAGATCACCCAACCACACACACACAAGTCCTCCACAATCCCAGGTACTAGAGCATGCCCTGAGGTGCCACATCTACACATTTCTTAATCACCTCCAGGGATGGTGACTCCACCACCTCCCTGGACAGGCTGTTCCAGGGCCTGACCACCCTCTCAGGAAAGTCATTCTTCCCAATATCTCATCTCAANNATTCCCTTGGGAGAAGAGGCCAACCCCCACCTCTCTACACCCTCCTTTCAGGGAGCTGTACCCCCACCTCTCTACACCCTCCTTTCAGGGAGCTGTAGAGGGCAAGGAGATCCCCCCTCAGCCTCCTCTTCTCCAAATGAACAGCTCTGATCCAGCCCCAACCAGTGGAGACACCAGGCTGTCATCTCCTCCTTTAATTTTGATGGTGTCTCTACAGCTACAACTGGGGAAGCCTAGCCCAAGCCCCCCAAGAAAAGGTAAGTTTTAGTTAGAAAAACAATGAGCATCTTTATTAACAATCTCTGAGGACTGGCTGATCCATGGAAGCAACCTGCAGTTTCATCCTGAGATTCTCTTCAAGGCAATATCCCTCCTTCCTAAATTCTGGAAACACAAAACCACTATCAGGACCGCATCTTCCTTGACACAAGAGGGTTCGATACAGTGTGTTTGCTAATATGAAATCTGCACAAACCCTCCAAAAACAATCTGTCCCTCCTGAGAATATTGTTTTTAAGGGAATTAAGGAAAAATGTATTTCATTGTACATGCAAGAACTGGAATAGAGAGGGAAGGGGGTGTGGGGGGCAGATTAAACAGCAAAAGCAAAAAAGAAGTAGTTTTTGGCATTTCTGTAGGGGGAAAAAAGCGTTTGGCATCTTAAGAATGAAGTGGCTTCCTGTGGAGCTGGTATCGTGTTCCAGCTAAACATTTCTACCACACTCACTGTGGCCCTTCGAGCTCTTATACTTGATCATCTAATATGAAATAACACAACATTATTTGGTGTCTTTCAGTCTAATAAATAACACGGTGCTTTGTTGATTCTCTATTATGAGGAATCAATAAAAGTGAAGCTGCTCCTGCAAAGGAACTTCACTGCCCGTTCAGAGGAAACCCGTGGCAATACATTGCTAAGCCATTTTAAGAAGCAGAAACACAGTGGCTTCGATTAAATATAGGACAAAAGTTGGGCCACAGCAAAATAATCACCTGAAGCACCTCCTAGAGGGTCAGTGGACCCAATTCCACACCAGTTTTAGAGGAGTATAAAACCACTGAGCTCAAAACACTCCAAGTTCACCCACCTTCTCCCAACAGCTGCTGGCAGGAGTATTTTCCTGGCAGCCCAAGGAAGGTCTGGCAGCCCCTGTAGAAGACATTTCTGCACAAAGGGAGGAAGAGGAGGAGAGGAAGACTTGCAGAAGGTGGGGGGTCCTGATTCTGAATGCCTGAGGAGATACCAACGATCTGATTTTTTCAAAGCTCTCAACTCCCTTCAGCTCCAATTTATTTCACTAATTTCAAGTGAAATCAATTTCAGATTTTTTTTTTCCCCCCCTCCAAGATTCAGAACTTGCAGCCTTGAGGGCAATTTTATGTATTAATTTTCAACCATCAGAAGTGCAATCGAACTGAAATAACACTTGAAGGTAATTTGGGAAACAGTCAACAGCCACCCACCCTCCTGTAATAGAGAACACCACATTTGTGACCATCAAATCTCGGTTCTGATTTACAGGAGCTGTATTCGTCACGATCATGAATATGTAAGATAGAAGCTGTCAAAAGCTGCAAAACAGAACCACTGATGTGAAAAGAACCTACAGACTCAACCCCACAAATGGAGAAAATTTGTCTTTCCGAGAAAATGTCTTTCTCAGGCTGGGCTGAAATAAACAGGATTTCTTGCCTGAGTATGTTGTATGGACACTACCAAGAATGAGGAAGATCAGGCCCATAACTTCTATCAGCAGAAAACAATTATTTAAAATACTTACTGCCTTTAGAAATCAATTGAGCAAGAAATTAGAAGGGGAAAGGGAGCTTTCAGAAACGCTACAAAAATTTCATCACTTCCTTGGCAATGCCAAGCCCATTGCTTACAGCAAAGTGTTCTCCACACAATCTTTATTTGTAAATTGCAGAATATTTTGAAACTATTCATGTGTCCTGTCCCTTGGTCTCTTACTTGTATGTTTCTACCAGGCAAGGTACCAATGCCATCTTTCCAGTCTAAGGTATTCAAGATATTGTGGTCTGCTGTTAGGATGCTGATGATTGTCTCCAAAACATTCTGTTCCATCTTTCTGCTTAGTCTTTGGGGCTCTTTATTTAATTTTAAGAAAAAGAAACTGAAGTTTGAAAACAAAACAAAAGTCAGAGAATAAAAAGGCCTGTTGCTTACATCTCACCAAGGGTTTTCAGAGCAATTCTAGTTTCAAAAGGTCGGAAAAAATGACAAACTTGCATTTTGCCCATGAGACTTGTGTAAATATGAACAGAAAGTTAAGAGCTCTAAGCATACGTGCGGGTTGAGGACAGTAGGATAAACCAGTAAGTTTTAAGTTACTTAATTTGCCACTGGTAATTCACTGGCAAGATCCTGGGGGTTCTGGATTCAGTAGGTGTTTTGGTCCAGATATTAGGACTATCAGGATTTAAAATTACAAATCACAAACACACAGGTGTATGCACCAACCCATAGACTATACACAAGGGACAAGTGTGCACAATTTGAGGGGGAGCAGCAGTTGCCAGGTTCCTCTATAGGGCCATAAAGCCAAGGCTCTACACTAAAAATGCTATAAAGCTCTTAAAATGCTTAAAAGCTTCATGTCTTGCATCCCAGCAAATAACCTAATGGGCTCCATTAAAGGCTTGACTAAAAGCCACACTACTGTAGGGGCTCCCCCACAGCCAATTACTCATTTATTTTTGTGGTAGACACTAAAGAAACACTGACCATAAATTAACTGTACGCTTCTGTCCTTTAAACGTAACCTGAATATTTTCAATCTACAAACATAACTGTTTGCTTAAAATAAAGAAAAAAGAAAGATTCACAACCTCCTCAAAAGCAGGATGGGCGTTTGTAAACTGCCGTATCCAATATCTTTGGGTATCACAATCCAATCCCTGCAGGAGGAGCTCCCTCCTTTTCTTCCCCCAAAATATAATACTCCTGTACCCAGGGCATCACCACCGGCTGCCAGAGGATTTAGGAATCAGACTAAAGAAGCCCTATATGGGGTGATGTTGAACAGCCCTAGCTTAAAGCTGGCTGTACATTAATATTTGATTAACCTTGTATGGCTATAAACACATATTTGTTCCGATGCCAGCTGCAGCAAGGGCAAAGCCATCACTTTTTAGATGTTCTTCTTTGAGTTCAGGCTTTAAAAATAAAGAAGCTCAAACACCAAGAGTATTTATAGAGCTCCCTCCGGGAGAAAGGGTTTGGAAGATACTTGGACAGATGTAATTAAGTTGTAGAATTTATTTAAAACCGGGCTCAGAAAACTGTCAAAAATCACAATTTAGAAAATAATCTTGTACTAACCAGAGAAGACCTGATATAACAATGGGTCTTTTTCATCTGTTTTTTTATAAATCCAGTAAAACCCCTAGAAAAATATAATAAAGAAATTACTTTTCTTATAATGTACCCTATCAGTAAAATCGACAATAAAATCAAGATAGCCCAATAAAAGGAAGCAAACTGTGCAATTAAAAAGACAGCAGAAACTAACTTGAAACATTTTAAAGAGCTGTAGGAAGGCAGGACTGTCCCCATTTGTCCCTCTCTGTGATTGCTTTTCATCTTTAAGAATGCAACATTAACTCAAAAGAAGATTTAACAAAACTGAGTTGAGTCACTCACTCCCAAACCACAGATTGAGATTTAGGAAATGATAAATGACTACCGTGCTGGCAGAGATAATGGTTCTTAATTAATATGCCATCACCCAGACCTCTGTGCTTTCTCTTTAGATAAGGAATCTATGGACAGAGCAGGTCAGAAATACTCAGGTTTTGATCTTGTTTCTGCCACTGAACCACAACTCAGCCACAGGAAACTGCTTCATCTTTCCTGTAGAAAAGCGGGTTTGAGTTTTGTTGTCCATCCTGACTTGGTTAAGACATAGGGAAAAATAAACAAGAAAGAAAAAAAGGCACAAGTTCATACAAACAAATAAAAGAATTAAGGCTTAAATGGGTAGATGGGGGTTCACTGTATTTCTCTATAAACCTTCAGAGCTAATGTGAAGAGAAACATTTCAACAGAAATCCCATTTCAGATGCTGCCAGGTTGATTTCCAATCACATGAGGATTTCGGTGTCTTTATAGGAGGGTAAATGTGAGAAACACAAGGGTGCAATAAACCCAGAGACTGTAAATCACTAATGATGCTGAAGTTTGCAGCCCCTCTGGCTAAGCCTCCACATACCAGGAGGCAGAATCCCATTCAAGAAGCAGCCAGCATCAAGAAAACCACCTGATATTATGCTGTTCGGGATAAAACTGATTTTACAAATGACCTCTGCTCCCCGAAACAGAATGGGAAACGTAGCAAAGCTGGTCAGTGAATGCAGTGGAATGTCTGTGCTCTGGAAGTGAGTTGGTGTTCAGAGCTTTGGGCATCCCCAGCTTCCTCTAAGCCCTGGCAGTGGTGTTTAACCCCCAGTGTATTAGATCTGCCAGTTCATTTCGTGATGCTGGGGGAGAAACGAGCTGCAATTTAAGCAGAAACAAACCAACCAAAAAATGTATTTCCTGACTTCTCACGGGGCACAACTAATCTGGTCCCAGGAACCGCTTTGAACAGTCACCAGCTCAGACACAAAAATCATTTGCTGTGGTGATGACTGATGAGACTTTACTTGCCCATCAAAACCTCTTACTCACCTCAGGCAAGTAATATTTTGCAAGTGTGAACTAATAAGGTTACCAAAAAACCGGCTTCACCTCCAGGAACCTCATCAGTCAGGGACTAGAATGACCTTTCAGAGCCTGCAGCCACACTAATGCCTCAAGAGAAAGCCTTAACAGCCACTGGCAAGCATTTAACAGCCTGAAGAAGACTTAAGTGCTCTCACTATGTCAGTGGAGGAGAAAAAAATAATCAAAAAAATAAAAATTGAGAAATCCCAGGCTCCACCCATTGTAATTCCCACAAATTTTTGTTTCTCGTGAAAAGAGAGAAAAATTGTAACTACAAAACAAGGGAAATACTGCTCTGTGAGATTAGAGGTGGGAAATGGTCTAAGCAAGGAGGGGGACGCCTTGGCCTTGCAGCATGGGCTGGAGCAGAGGAGAAGCTACCAGTTCTTAGCTCTGCCACGGGACCACTAAGATAAACTGCTCTGGTTTTGGGGAGTTTGCCATGCTCTTTGTACAATCCAGCCCTTCCAAGGCTACCCTAAATCCCCAGGAACTACCCCAGCATAGGGATTATGCTTAGGTGGTATTGCACTGGGAGACAAATGAACAGGCACCACGGCAACACCATTTAAATCCATTTATAAGATCAGACAGCAATATTATGAGCTCATTTTAAACCCAACAGCTGATCCCAATATTAAGCCCAAACCAGCATCGTAATTTCTAAGCTGCTCTCTCTCAGTTTCCTGACCCACTTGTGTCAGAAACACACACACAAACATATTTATTTCAGCTGTCACAAGAACAGCACCTGCACAGGCTGCTCCTTACATGAAAGCACCTTCTGCAAAACACCTCTTTTCTAGACAAGCCCCTTCCCTGCCCAGCTCTCCCCAGGGGGCACAGGGAAACGCAGGCGTGTGGCCAGGCAGCCCCTCTCTGGGACACACTCACTCTGACACCTCTCTCCTTACATTTATGTGACACCCTGAAGCCTGGGAGGAAGCAGCTCTTCTTCCTGCGCCTGGAACTGAACGAGCCGCTCGGTGCTGCGCTGGAGAACTTTCCAACCTATTCCAAACAGAAGGGGAGGGAGGCAAAAGAAGGTACAAAACCTACTTCCAGGTTCACAGAGTTAATGCTTTCTGTTTGTTTACTGAAAGTAAGGGACAGAAGCACATCTTAACTTTCTTTTTCTTCATTAAAAGCACCTTGGGTGACGTCCCAGCTTTTCATCTCTCGGACAGAAGGTGGCTCTGGGGGTGGCACTTGGCCACTGACAAATCCCTGTGCAAACCTGACACTCAGTAGGCTCAGCCAGGAGATGGGGGGACATCTCGGGGCTGGGGACAGTGACACTGCTCACCCCAGTCCCTGGGAACCACCTGTAATCACTGCACACACTGATGAACGGCACCTGGTGTCAATCACCACAAACACTCTCACATTAAGGAGTGACCCAAAGCCCTCCCTCACAAGATTTCTGCCATTTCTAAATCTGATCCCATTTCTACAGCAACAGATGCAGGATATAAATACTTTCCATCACTTGTAATCAGAACTATTTTCACTCAAAACTTAACGGCCTGGAAGGAAGCTGGAAGATTTGTGATTCAAGATGAAGTCGATTTTGTGACAGCATAAAAACTGCAGCGCTGGGGGGAAAAAAAAAAGTGATTCTTCTAATGGAAAACTAAAAGTTCAGTCACACCACTTACAGATTTAACTAAGACACAAAAAATTATTTTTGCAATAAAACATACTCTTAAAGTGGAATTAGTTAATAAAAACAATGAAGAGGAGCCCACCCCATCACGTTTTGTCATCCTCCAACATTTCTGATGTCTCTAAAGGCTGTGTTTTGGATACACGTTTGAAAGGGACAGCAAACCCTGCACATATTTGCTTCTGTTCTGAAGCCACTTCACACTATACTTCTCTGAATACTCAATTTTCTGGGGAATAATTAAGGATGATTATCTAAACTCCGAACGACCAGTCTTAAGGTGACTAGTCTTAAAACCCCAGAACTCCCAGTACCTACCCCTCAAATTTTTCATGTGTCACACTGACACCACCAGCAGTTGTTTCACCTTGAATAACGTACCTTAAGTATTTCAAAATATAAAAAAAAAAATATAAAAATGCACAGAATTGGCAAGGTAAGCTTCAAAAATACCAGTTAAGTGTAGGTTTGTCTCTCAGAACCATTTGATGCTGAGAGGCAGAACCAGCCAAAGTGCCCATATTCTGAATGGGCATGTAATTGTGCAACAAAATTTGTGTAATTGTGCAACAAAAATTGCAACCCAGATTTTTCTTCTGGTATTTGTTTTCCAAATGGCCTGGTGGAGTACGCAGTCAAATTGTTATTTGCAGATTTAGCATTACTAGAGAATGAAGGAATTAAAGTAAAATCTGGCACAGATGGCCATATAAAAACATCCCAACTTCTTTCAATTAAGCATCACATGCCTTCTTTGTGTTAAATACAATGAGAAACTGCAAAAGTGCTGCTGTCCCCTGTTGCAGGAGAGGCTGGGTCAAAAATAACGAGGTGTTTAGTCAAGGACCTAATTAACCAAAATTACTTTTTCAGATAATATGAAAAAAAGCACAGGTTGCACACACACGTAAGCCATTTTCTGTACCTCCTCTCCCACCAGAAGTTCCACCAAGCACAGAGGGATTGATATCCCTGTCATGCAAGGTGAGTGAGGGGAGAGAAAGAGCATTTCGTGTATGATATTGCTGTTATTTATCCAACAATATATACACTTAGTCCTGTTTGATTTCCTGAAGGATTCTGTGCATGCTTCAGAGCTTCACTGAGAGCATCCATGCAAGTACCCAGAACCCTCTGCCTTATTTACTTTGACTACATCACCCTGCTTTTCACCACGAAAAGTTATAACCACATTTCCAGCTAACTCTTAAAAAGAGAGAAAAAGAAAAACAACTCACCCACAATCCACCCACATCTTCAAAATGTTATTTATAAACATCTCGTGATTTATAAAACAAGGATAAATAAACACCACCTTGGACTCGGATTTCCCTACGTCAACTTCGGTAGGGAATGACAAACCAGAGCTGAGATGCTATTTTTCTCCAACAATCCCAGTCCCTGATCCTGCCACATCTGCTCCCTCAGCCAAGTGAGCCAGGGCAGCTGTGGACCCTCAGGGAATTCCAAGGGAATTCCAAGGGAATTCCTTCTCAGTGCCCCCTCTGCAGCCAAGGGTGACCCACTGGCTGGTAGGAAATCTGTACCTGGTCTCATTATAAGCAAATGACAAGGAAAAGGGCTGCTGGGCAGGTAAGGGCAATGCACTGTTTGAAAGAAATAAGTTTAAAAGAATATACCTCTGTGGGACTGACTTTTCTCCTATGTATTTATTAAAAAAAAAAATAAAAATGAAGCGATGCAATCCTATGCTATCTCATTTGAAAAGTTGCATTATGCCAAAATTACATATATTCTGTCCCCCAAAAGGATGTAGCTCCAGCATTTCTAGGCAGAAACTGGAGCCCAGGGTCCCATGCATGGGAAGGGACAGGGGGGAGCTCAGGCTCTGGGTCCTGCTTCTCACTGCTGTCCCTCTCCAGCCATAAAGGCATCCTTGGAACAGAGCACCAGGGAGAGAGCAGGTCCTTAAAGCCATGACAGGGACACGTGAGTTTAGCATTAACAAGGGAAGCGAAGGCTGAAACAGTAGCTCACCCTATAAATTCACTGCAGTTATTTTCTCCCTGCTCCAGCTTTCCCACCATTCACTTTCCAGCTTCTGGGGAAGTAGCGCTGCGGGGACTAAACGCAGAGAACAGTCAAAAAATCCAAGCAACCCCCCAACAAACTATTTGCAAAGAGACCAAAAAAAAAAAAAAGAAAAAGGGTCACACAAAACCAGGGAGCAGCAGGAAAAGAAAAGGAGCTGCCACGTACTGGGACCAAACAGCAACACACGAGGAAGCTTTGATCAGCCTCCCACCAGCCAAGAATAAACTCTGCTGCTTCCGCTCAGGTTTCTTGCTTAAATCACATATTTTGTTTGATTTAAAAGCTACAGCATGAATAGAGTTATCAAAACGCATCCTCAGTGGTGCATGAATACAGCTTCTACCTCTGTTTGCTTAGATCTACCATGCTTTTATCTCATCGTTTAGCTGGATTCAATCAGAAATTAAAGAAAATAACAAAAACACCAGGAGATGAGCCAAATAACCCTAAACTTTGTAATAAAACATCTATTCCTTGGAGGTGAAGCATTTTGCCAGTCAGTTGAGCCATCCTCTGGAAAGCAATCTGCCAAATTTGGGGAAGCACATCTGCACACACACACATCTCACCTGCAGAGCACAGTTAGAGCTACTAATTAGGAAGGACGGGGTTGGGTTGGATCTCTGTTTGCTCTGGCTCCAAATTGATTCCACGTGTGGGAGCCTTCAGCTGCCAGCCTTCATTAACAAGTAAACATTTGGGCATTTCCCCCCTCCCTCCCCCCCAGTCTCTGATCTAATTTTTCAACCCACTGTGCTACTTTATCCCATCTCCTCCACCCCGAGACAACACGCTGCGGGAGGGCTTGAGAAAAGACTAAAATAGATTAAAAATTACAAATTATGAGGGAGAGGGAAGGGTGTTTGTCTGGGGAAGGAGAACTGACACTGCAACTCAGGAACTACCTTGTCACTCCACAGGATGACTAGAAAGGTCCAGAGTAACTGCTGCTGTCATTCCACCTGGTTTTCATCCAGTTTAACTGTGTTTTCCTGATACTCAGATGCAATCCTGATAATGGGACTCAGGCAGACTCCAAAACCCTTTCCTGCACAGAGGAAGGCTGATCAGACCATGCTCCACACCTTCACACACATCTCCATCACCATCACCTCATCTGGGAGAATCTGATCTCATTACCCACATCCCAGTGCCCAGCCTGCAGCTCCCTGCACATCTCACCTCTCAAAGAATTCCAAGATTCAGATGGAAAAGGAGGACAAGGGGGTTACACTGAGGCTCTACTCTCAAATTCATACCCACACACCACACACCCCCCCTGCCAGTGGAACGTATCATCATACTTACAAGGGCTTAGCCTAAAAGCTTTGCATGAAGATAAAGTAAGATAAGGGAGAGCCAGACCTCCTCCTGCAGACAAAACAACACATTTTTAAGCCAACCATTCTAAAGTCAAATTGCAGATGCCGTGGGAAATAAATTTTTGATGCTGTTTTTAATAATCAGTCTAAAGGACCATGCTCCTGCTGCTGCCTTAAACTGCCAATAAATAAAAATTTGGTGGTAAAACACAGAGATAAATGGCCCAGCAAAGAAAAAAAAGCAAAGAATACGCGGCCTTGGGCCAGGAGAAGCCAGGAATCCTCTGCAGAGCACATCACTTCGTAATCACTTGCCTGACTACGACTTACTGTGGCAATAAAACCCACAAAAGCTAGATAAATTAACCTCAGCCAAGAGAAATGGAACTGGCCCCACACAGTCCATCTGGGGGTTGGACCCACTTAGACTCAGCAGCTCAGATTCGGGCTCCATTTCCACCTCCAGACTCACAATTTATTTCAGTCTTAATGGGATTATTTGCAATGGAAGGTGCAATCAATTTTAGGCCAAAACTAGAGCATGGAGGCCAGAAATGTCCCATGTTTTAATTGCATCTGTAATTACTTTATAAGACTCCAATCCAGCAAACTACCCTGGGAGACTCTTCCTAATTATTATTACACATCTCACACCACCAAATAAAAACACTCACTGAGGAAAAGTCTGTCCCCACCCTCCAAAATATATAACTTCTATAGATGGGACAAGGAAGAAGGGGACAGCAAAATGCTGACACTAACGAGACCACGTCTCATTAATTGCTGTGCGGTAAAGAAGAGTTTGCAGCATCGAATACCCATTTTCTCTCCTTTTACTTCTCTTTTATTATATAATAAAACACGAAGCAGAGAGGCCTTACGCAATTTGGCACAAAAGATCGGAGCTCTTGATCCTTTAATCCCTATTCCAGACAAACATGCATATGTTTTTGTTTCCTTTTTAAACTTTTCTGAGCGACTTTGCATAATTTGGAGTAAATGTTTTCGTGTTAAAAATCTAATCCCATTCCTTGTGGCACCAAGCGTCAATAAAACTGTCCTAATCCCTTTTTTCTCAGCCCTAAACATCATTAAGATTGTCCCGTGCCGATCTTTACCCCCAACATTGATCGATACTTTTAGAGTATTATATTTATCCCTCTATTCATCCGGTACCATTAGTTCTCATCTTTGAATTTGCTGTCAGAAAGTTCTATGATGTTTTTTTCACTCACGTTTAAGAAACAACACTCTATTTTCAAATTCCGAAGCACTCTGGTTTTGGCTGTCTCCAGGATCCCTTGCGATTACACTGTATTTGTATATTTTTTATTTTTTAACTTTTTTTTTTTTTTTTTTTTTGAGTTTTCACACTCCTAAGAAGTTGCTACCCTGGCTGGATAACCCCGATTTTCTCAATCGCCTCTTATGGTCAGAAACGGGCACAAAACCCCCCACCCCAGAAACTAAATATGTCACTGCTTTGCTCCGTACCACCCCCAGCGAACCCCCAGCTTCCTAACCCCTCCTCAGCCCAGCTTTATAGCGGACTTTCCCCTTTTAGACCGCTTTAAAACACACCTTCCCCACCCAACCGGGGCGCTCTGAGAAGGGGGGAACCCTGAGGGGTTTCCTCAGCGCCCGGCAGGGAGGAGACCCCCCCGAAGCGGGGCCCGTCCAAGCCGGGGACGGAACCGTGAGGGGACTCTGGGCTGCATTACCTCAGAGGAGCCATTTCCCCTCCCAGACCGCGGGGCCGAGGCGGGCCGGGCCGCTCCGCCGTGGATGAGACACGGAGTTGCGGCCCGGCCCGTCTCGGCCCCGCCGCCCCCCGCCACAAGATGGCGGCCGGCGGCTTCCCGCGCTGCTGCCACCCGCCGCCGCCGCCCTCACTCACCCCGGCCCGGTCTCCCCGGTGCCTCTCTGTCCCGTATCGGGTCTTTTTAATTTATTGTTTTTTTCTCGTTAACTCCGGCAACAATTAGTGGCCCGGCAGTCCCGCGGGAGGGCGGAGCGCATGCGCGGCCGTCCCGCTCCCCGCTGGTCCCGGCCACCGCTCCGGCCCTGGGGGCAGGGCGGGAGGGGGGAACTGGGATGGTGGGGACTGGGGACGGGGATGAACTGGGACAGGCAGGTACTGGGACAGGGCTGGTACTGGGACGGGGCTGGGAAAGGCAGGTACTGGGACGGGGATGAACTGGGATGGGGCTGGTACTGGGATGAACTGGGACAGGCAGGTACTGGGATGGCTGGTGCTGGGATGGGACTGACACTGGGACAGGCAGGCACTGGGATGGGGAGATACTGGGACAGGTGGACACTGGGACGGCTGGCACTGGGACAGGCAACCACTGGAATGAAGCTGACACTGAGACGGGGCTGTTACTGGGACAGTGATGAACTGGGACAGGACTGATGCTGGGATGCGACTGCACACTGGGATGGGCTGGTGCTGGGACCAGGATGAACTGGGTTGCCCCTGAAACTGCCATGGGGATTAATTGGGACAGGTCTGGGCACTGCAACTGTCAGGCACTGGGACCGGGATGAACCGGGATGAGGCTGACATTGGACGGGGATTAACTGGGATGGGACCAGTGGCAGTGGTGTGTCCCTGGGGACATGATTACATTTACAATTAAGTGGCTTTTCTAAACCAAGAGCCATTTCCCTGCAAGTGACTCCCCCGCAAATTCCACCGCCCGATATAAAACAGTGACAGCCACGACATAACTTCATGGAACCACTGCCAAATGTCATCAAGCAAAAATAGTCTTTATTCAAATTTCATGGAAACAGGAGTCACCGTACTTTGCAAGACAGGGAAAAAAAAATAAAATAAAAAAATTTAATATAAAACAAGGATATTGTCACAATACCAGAATATGGATCGATACTTCTTTTCCCTATGGATTACTGCAAGTACCTATTTATTTTTTTTTTCCCCTTTTGCCTGTGCTATTCACAATTTTGTAAGTCAAAAAAAAAATGAAACCAAAATAGTATGAAACTTAAGACTTAGCACTTCTACTACATGGTGTACATCGAAGGGCATCAATTCAAGGGCAAAGGCTGCCGAAGCCATTCGTACCTACCTACCAGTCACACCACTGCAACCTCACCCACCCACCAAGGTGCAGTGCTCCTTCTCTGCGAGGCTCTGCCTGGAAAACAGGGACATTTTGGTGCTCCTGGAAGAGTTAAAGAGCACCTTTCTGCAGGGTAGAAAATGAGTGAACTGGCCTTGCACCAGAGAGCATTGCAGGGAGGGAGCACGGCAGCTCACCACGAGGACGGACAAACCAGTGGGGTTGTTAAAAATATACAGCATCGACATGTTTTCTACTTCACTCACTTGTGCTACAGCTACTAAACATGTACAAAAGACTTTTCTGGCTGTTCCGAGTGGGGTCATGGCAAGGTTAGGACCTGGAGCGAGACCTTGACCGCGATCGGGAGTGTGACCTAGAGGCAGACCTAGACCTAGACTTGGACCGGGACCTGGGCTTCGAAACAGACTGAGACCTGGAACGAGAATCTGATTTGACATTTGGTTTTGTTTTGGAAATCGACCTAGACCTGGAGCGAGATGCCTGACACACGGTTGCATCCTCACCCTCCCCTTTTGCCTCTTTTCTATCGGAATCTGATTTTAGATGCTCCTTGTCTTTGGAGGCTGACCTGGACCGCTCGTGGCTGTCCTTCTTTTTCTTCTTACTGCTCCCTTTGCTCTCTCGCTTGCTGCGCCTCTTGCTTTTCTCGCTCTTGCTGCGGCTCCTGCTTCTACTTCTGCTCTCATCCCTGCTCCTCTTCCTACCTTTCCTTTTATCCTTACTGCGGCTCCTGCTCCTGCTCTCATCCCTGCTCTTGCTCCTGCTTCTGGCCTTGCTAATGCTCTTCTCCCTGTCTTTGCTTCTACTCTTCTCCTTGCTCCGGCTCCTCACGCTCTCCCTCGTCTCCCCCCTGTCCTTACTCCCACTCCTGCTCCTACTCTTTTCCTTGCTGCAGCTCCTGCTCTTTGTTTTCTCGTTGCTGAGGAGAGCGCCCTCAGATTTATCTTTACTCTTGTTCCGGGATTTCTCTGCGCTCCTGCTGCGGCTCCTACTTTTATCCTCTTTACTTGGAGTCCTGCTTTTCTCTTTTTGGCCTCTGCTACGGCTCTTGCTTCGACTACGGCTCTTGCTTCTGGAACGGGACACAGACCTGGAAGTGCAAAGGCAAAAGACAGCTCCACTTTAGTGCAGTTGACTCAGGCTTCAATAGCGTGCACAATACAACAGGGGAAAGAAAAAACAAAGTGTTCCGACTGCAAATTTAGGACGATGCTTCTCATTTAAGTGGGTAAGCCCTTGTTTTCTTCCACCACAAAGACATACCTGGATCTTGATCTACTCTTGGAGCGACTGCTACTGGCACTGTGGCTCCTGCTCTTATGAGAATGTCTGCTTCGAGAGCGAGACCTGGAATGAAATCAACCAGGTTTTAATGTCAGCGTGTGCCCACAGAGAGCTCGTGGTCCCCCGTGGGCAAAACCCCATAGTATTAAAGCACCTTTCAAGTAGCTGAAGGGCAAGAGTGTTACACAGCAAGGTTACAAACAGAACCCTTCTCCCAGAGCTCATCCCCTGCTGCCGTGTCTGGAGGTGAGCAGGGTCCTAATCCAGAGGGAAATATGCAGCTTTATTTAAGACAAGGAAGGGAGAATCCCTTTCCCAATTGAGTCAAGAGTTTGGAATCAGTGAGACACTAGGACACAACTTTGACTTCAGGCTTTGATTTCATCAGCAAGTTCTTCTGTCAGCAGTAGAGTTTTGCCTGACTTTTCTTGCAACGACTAGTTCTGCCCCAGAATAAGAAGGGGAAAATGCTTGGTGCTGTGTGCTGAAGCACTTCTCTCCATCACACAACAAAAGCAGCACATCTCTAGAAACAGGGAAGGAGTAGGGGTTTCCAAGCTGGGAAAGAACTGTTAGTCCTGGTGGGTAGAGCAGAACACCATGTTCAGAGCCAGAGTGTTAAAAGCACCTTCTGTTTCATTCTGTGTGAGCAGCTCCACCTGCCTGGTGGCTTCTCCTGCGAGACCACGGACCACAGGCTCCACGGGGTTGGGAAAGAACAGCAGCACGGGCTGGTGTTCAGCTCCCACATACACACCTCCACCACGGGAGAAGTCTCATTTTCCTCGGTTATTTCCAGGTAACTAATGAATTCTCAAAAGCTTGATTTACTGAGAACTCTCAACCCCTCCCAAGGTGTTTTGGAACCTGCTGTATATTCAGTAATGGTGGCCAGGTTCAGCCTGAACTGCATTATAGACATACCTCGAATGGCTTCGGCTTCTGGAGTAAGAGCGGCGCCGTCTCGATCCAGGTCTGTCTTCCACTAATCTAATCTTTCTGCCATTTACTTCTGTCCCGTCCAGCTTTTCAAGGGCTCTTTTCATGTCAGAATAGGATTTGAACTCAATGACACCTTCATTTTTCCTTCCTTTGTGTGCATCTGCATATGTCACCTCCCCTGCCTGACGCATATAATCCTAGAGGGAGAGGACAGAATAACCATTGCCTCAAATCCAGAGCCAGGCTTCCAGCCTGACCCTGCTCATCTCCACAACGACACGGCCTTGGCTTCTCCTGGTCACGGGGATATCAGCCAGGGTTTTAACCAAACAGCAGTCACGGGGCTAACGCCAGGGTTTCTCAGCAAGCCAAACACCACCTTGCCATTTCACAGAGTTTGTATGATTTGAAGCAAGGGGACGCTGAGAGTTTTGAGCCAAACGATCACCTAAAGTCTCCCATCTCGTGTCTAGTATCAAATATGCTCTATGGTAAGTTTCAAATTACAAAAGAGATCCAAAAAAAAATGAAACGCTTGCTCTCTATCCCATATTCTCAAGTTAACTTGGGAAAGGGGATAAATTTAAGGTTGATTAGGAAGAAGCAAGAAGACCACAGGCAAGCAAACTTCCCTTCATCCTCCACCCGGGTAACAGATCTCATTTGGCTGGAAGAAATCCCCCCCCAGACAAGTAAAAGCTCGATTCCTTTCCCCACTTCATGCTCCCTGGCTTTTCTGTTTCAGCTCCTGAGCACCTCTGTGGATCGGGGGGGCCACTCTGCCCCGCTTCCAGTAAGACCCCAGCCAGGGCCAGGCTGTGGCTGCAGTGGGAATGGGGCACACAACTCTAGTTTCAACCCAGGTACTCCCACCTTAACTACCCTGAAATGAAAGCTATTCCCCACCCAAAAAAAAGCAATGTAACCAACTAGAGGATTAATCATGCCATGCTCTACTCACAATTTTTAATACCAGAAGCAAAGACAAGCTATTGATGGGGTGAAGCGTTAACAACAGAAGACATTTGAAGAATCCCAGTACGTACCTGAGCTAGTGTTACACATTCAATTACACACCAGTTTCTACTACAGCAAAGTTTGCTTAGAACAAATTTTACACATCCTTAAAAGAGAACCGTAAAAGACAGCATTCCCATAAGAACAAGTGCTTTTAACCATCGCTGCTAAATTTGATAAGGAAAACCTTACCTTTTTGCAGCTACCAGTGACAGGATGAGGGGCAATGGGTTTAAACTGAAGAAAAGCAGATTTAGATTGGAGATTAGGAATAAGTTCTTTCAATGAGGGTGGTGGAGCACTGGAACAGGTTGCCCAGAGGTTGCCCAGGGAGGTGGTTGAGGCCCCTTCTCTGGAGACATTCAAGGTGAGGCTCGACGAGGCCCTGGGCAACCTGGTCTAGTTGGGGGTGTCCCTGTGACTGCAGGGGGGTTGGAATAGATGGCCTTTGGAGGTCCCTTCCAGTGATAATGATTCTAGGATTCTATGGCTTTCTGCTCCCAACCATGATGAAGAAAATCACGAGTCAACATTTCACCTCCAGCATGAGGATACTGGGAGCTACACAGTATTACCCAGTGCTCCCAATGGCCAGAATCACCTTCCATGCCTTCACACTTTGAAAAAATACTAGCTTTGGGCAGTTTTTGCACAATTGCTCATTCTGGAGGCATCCTTTCCCTGAAACTCTCCTTAAAACAGCTTTACACAGGGTGGAAATTCTCCACAGAGACTGTGTGAGAAGGATGCTATTGTTTCCAAACAGCTCAAGTACCTTATGAGTTGGTAAGTTAAATCTAAAGCGATAAGGGTGAACTCCTCCATCTCCAGTGAATCCTACCACTGATGATTAAAGTCTCTTTTGACAAGGTTTAAGATGAGGTAAAACACACCTGTAGGTGACATTGCCTTCTGTTAAGGAAAAAAAAGTTATTTTCCTACTGTCCAGTGCAGGTGCAACTCCTAAAGTCACATTAATGACTTCTTATATGCAAATACTCTTCCATATTGACTTAATAAGTGCATTATTTCCAAAAAGCTACTTGTATGCATAGGAGCACACAGATTTATTAACAAGTTGAAGTTAAGAACACAGGTCTATATCACTTTTCCTTGCTGGAAAGCTCATTTATTTTTTTTTACCCTTTATGCTCTTTACTGGAGAGGGTAAGGAAAGGGGCCCCATACCTTAAGATCTTGCCAACTGCAGCGGCTTGACAAATTTTCCACAATCAATCTGTATTCTGTACGGGTGGGAGGACCATACTTATCTCTTCCGCTTCTTCTATAACCATATCCACCTTTAGGAGGTGACAAGCAGACAGCAGTACTTCAACCAGGGAAACGGAGGACTCGCTCTACAAGACCCCACCAACACTCTTCTGCCCCGTACGACCCCAAACCCGCTACAAATCCACCCACCCACTGCTCTAAATTCGATCCCCCTCAGCTAAAATGTTACAATTGCCAAAGCATTAAAAAGAAATTTTTAAAAAAATTACTACAAGCACTTAATTAAAACAAGGCACTTAATTATAATTACGCTAAAATGAAACATGCAATTAAATTTACGTTATTTTCAAAAAGAGTTTGCAAGAAGAAAGCAAATTAAGGCAGTTTACTAATGTTACTTACATTGCTTAAAGGTTTTCTGAATATCTGACATGAACAAAGCTTTTCAGGCACCTATTTCAGATTAATCTCATCTCTCTCTAACCCTTGGGGTCCTCACCACCCAGGTCTAATGGAAAAAGGTTGCGGTCGTCACATGGCTTCCTTTTTTTTTTTGGGTCAGCCAAGGGCCACAAAGGTCAAAGAGCCTCTCATGGAAAGGTAACCCAGGGTCAGCAAATGGAACGGGCAGTCATCTTAGCCTCAAAGGACTCTTTCAATTAAAACATTGAGGTCTTTGTTAAGTCTATGTTAAACATCACATCGCAAATAAACCATTCAAATAGTTCAACGAAATGATAATAGTAATAAAAATGGTACAAGAAACTGTGTTTATTAATTTATCAATTAAAAGAGTTTAATACAACAAACAAGTTAATAAATATTCAGATCAACAGTTACATTTACAGGTACAGAACACTATTCACAACTTCATAGCATTTTCTTTTAAAATTACTTTTTAAAAAAAAAAAAAGGCAAAAAATGTTTTATTTAAAATAAGTCAGGGATACAAATGCATGTTAGTGCTTACTGCGTCCTGAACCGTAACTGCTGTCGCGCCGTGGGCCTCTGGCATGTTCAACGATGACTCTCTCCCCACAGAGATCTTTGCCATTAAGCTCATAAACAGCATCATCTGCATCTCGCAGGTCATCAAACTCCACGAAACCGTACCTGGAGAGAGGGAGAGGAAAAGAATCACTCAGAAAGAACTGAACCCGAGGTATCTGTGCTCAAAAACACCTCACAGAGGGTTTCTGTAGAGCCCAAAGAGCATGTCCTCTTGAAGAACATCAGTTGCAACCTCCTGAAGGCCACCTAAGGGTTCAAGGCCATGAGCACTAACTCCACAGAGACACTAAATATGGTGCTATTCTGCACCATAGAAGAAATAATTCAATAAACTTGCCCAACAGCAGCGAGGTTGACATTGCATTTGACAGATATTCCTTGGACTAGGATTTCCCCTGATTTTTGACCATTCCTGGGTTCATTCTTGGCTTAATTAGGAAGTTGCCTTAATTCTCCCACTTCAAATGGAAATATTTGTTCATCTCTAAACACAAGTGGTCTGTACACCCTGCACAAAGCTTCAACAAGAAATAAAATACAAAGGCAGGTCAGGAAAATGGGGTTTGATTTAATCACACTCATTTTACTCTTGACTGTGGACAATACTGATGGTTTGAGTATGAAAATGAACATACTCGTGAAAGAGGACAGACCTTCCACTCACTGAGGTATCCACAGCTTCCCATATACTGCTGGGAAAGGCTTTTATGCCCACTCAATTTCCAATATCCAAGCCCTGAAGAAAACATGGCGAGTCCAAACCTTGTCAAGGAACTTAAGAAACAGCAGCAACAAAAACGAGGAACAAGTTTCCTGGGCAAACAAGGAGTCTTCAGGGGTGCTACACACATCGGTGCCGATGTCAGGCTGCCATGAGTCCCTGATCCCTGCTGGTTATAAATCCCCAAAGAGTGAGCACAGAGTTTTTAAATACTTTCTTACAGCTGGTGCTCAGGGACGACGAGCTGGTGACGCTAATGTCTGCAGAGCAAAGAGAAGCACCAAAACAAAACTCAAGCCACCAATTTCCATCCGGGCAAGAGTTAAACATCTACTTTCACAAGGGCGTATTGTGATAGGATGAGGTGGAAGGGGTTGACACTGAAAAAGAGGAGGTTGAGATGAGCTGCGGGGAAGAAACTCTTTGGTGTGAGGGTGGTGAGAGCCTGGCCCAGGTTGCCCAGACAAGTTTTGGCTGCCCCATCCCTGGAGGGGTTCAAGGGCAGGTTGGAGGGGGCTTGGAGCAACCTGGTGTGGTGGGATGTGTCCCTGCCCAGGGCAGAGGGTTGGAACTTGATGATCTTTAAGGTCCCTTCCAACCCAAACCAGTCTATGATTCTCTTTAAAAGCCAACATTGTGTAGATGCTCATTGTCCCAAGGGGGCAGGGAAGAGGGCAAAAAGCATCCGAGGGCTTTTTATCAGAGTCCAGAGTCTACCTGAACTGAATTTGAGCTAAAAATCACTTCTCCTTCAGTCACCCACCAAGCCCAGATCCAGGCTCCAGAGACCCCCAGGAACAGCCACAACACTGCAGCCCCCACACAGCTGGGAGCATCCCTGGCTGCTGAAGGCAAACACATAATCCTAAATTTGGGTTATTGCCAGCCAAAGGGGGAAATCATTGCAAGTGCTCGTGTTTTAAATAATCCAGAAAAACAAAACCATGACACAAAAACACGGGCCTCCTCTTTTAGGTCACTTCATTTTTAAGTAATTTAAGCTTAAGTAGCGACCTCCCCCAACCATGACACTATCAGCAGCCATAGTTTTGCTGTGTATTAATATGTATTAGCCAAATACTTAAAAATGACTCCAAACCCCACAAATAAGAGAGCTGCTTTCTCATGCTAGTGCTGTAGTTTCATGGAAGAATCGTGATTGATTTATAACAATTGAAACAATCACAGTCATTATAGAACCATTCAAAGAGCAACTTTCTTCCCTTCAATTCCAAAAATAGAGCAAGTGAGCTCAGACCTTTAAACGAGATCTTGCCCTAAAAGCAATTACTCACAAGGGGAAGTGCCTGGTGTGCACCAGCACCTTCAGGAGAATGAATGCACAGACATTTGAAGCCAGAATAACGGAGGAATTATGTGAGTTCGATCAGAGCACAACCACAGAATCACAGAATTTCCCAGGTTGGAAGGGACCTTTAAGATCATCTAGTCCAACCATCAACCTAATTCTGATAAAACCCATCACTAAACCATGTCACCAAGCACTATGTCAACCTGGCTTTTGAACACCTCCAGGGATGGTGCCTCAACCCCTTCCCTGGGCAGCCCAGTCCAAGGCTTCATAACCCTTTCAGTGTAAATTTTTTTCCTAATATCCAATCTGACCCTCCCCTGGTGCAAATTGAGGTGATTTCCTCTTGTCCCATGGCCTGTTCCTTGGGAGAAGAGACTGACCCCCCCTGGCTAACCCCTCCTTTCAGGGAGTTGGAGAGAGTGAGAAGGTCTCCCCTCAGCCTCCTTTTCTCCAGGCTCAACACCCCCAGCTCCCTCAGCTCCTCCCCACAGAACTTGTTCTCCAGACCCCTCACCAGCTCCGTTGCCCTTCTCTGGACACGCTCCAGCCCTTCAATGTCTTTTTTTGTGGTGAGGGGCCCAAAACCAGACCCAGCACTAGAGGTAGGGCCTCATTGTTCTCCCCACATCACACATGGACACATGCAGCTCCTCGCCATCCAGCACCGGTTCTTCCACTTGGCCTCCCACAGGAATTCATCCCAAAACGCTCCCAAGAAGGTCCAATATTGAGATAACTTGGTCTGGCCCAAGTGTTCATGAGATAACCAGCCCTAGAGTGAGATACTACTCTGATGGAAAAGGAAAAAGCAGAAGTTACATGAAGAAACTTCTAATTTACCTCTTTAAGACAGACCAGCAAGATCGGACACACCATGACATGACTTGCTTTTAAAAAATACTAAAAATCACACCCCGCATCACTCACAAATGGAAGTAACACCGATCCACCTCTTAAATATGTATAATATTGCACCACATGATCTAAAAACATGAATCAAACCCCTTCAGGAGCAGTTTTACACCACGGAAAGCCACAACTGCTGACACAGCTTTAACTACAGCAATCTGAACCCGCTGTTCTGTGACAGGAACACAAGTAAATCTTTAAAATGTCTACTATTACTACTTCACACGTGGTATAAAACTACTTACTAAAAACGTCAATGCAATTTACTTCAGCTAATGCGAAGCTACACCATTTTCTGCTCGTGTATCAAAAAAGGGAAAAAGCTACAGGGATATGTCCTTATCCCAAGGAATTCCAACAGACGGAGCCTCCTATGAGGTGGTGTTTTTTGTTTATTAAATCCAAAGTGAAAGGAAAAAATGGCATTTTTCTAAAATTGCTTAATACCTGAAATAAAAAGCAGGGCCTCATCTTTCTCTTCCTTAACTCTGCACCCCCCTCTCCACCCTGAACCACCAGGACCAGCATGAAGCTCACCTCTATGTTCCCCAGATGACAGTTTTCTCCCACTCTTCATCAAGGGCTGGTGCTGGAGATGTGGTGGAGCCCAAAAGAACGAATCTCCTGGGCCAAGAAGGACCTCAAAGCTGCCGTCCCTGCCCTTGGCCAACACTGGGTTGAAATCCATGAGCTTTAGAGGGGCAGGGTCCATTCAGCAGGTTTGACCTGCTCGACCCTCATCCCCCTCTCCTCTCCACTAATTCAGTTGATGATCTGGCACCTTTCTGAATTTCAAATGACACAATTGCTTCCCATGGACAGATGTGCTCAAAATGAGCTCGTTGCCCCTCATCGCTCCTCCAACACCCCCAGACAAGTGAGGTTGGGGCAACTCATGGACACGAGCAGCTGCAGAACAGGAAATGAGTGAAAAACTGATTCCTGGCTTCAGCTTCCTTTGGAATAAAGAAAGTAACGTGTCCAGCCCTAAAAAATACACTCCTGAAAGTTAATTTACAGGAGCTCACTGGAGGTCCACGCTTGCCTGCCCCATAGCCAGGGAGGGGAACATCTGCACCTTATCAAGGAAAAGCATCTTCAGGCCACTGGAAACAAACCAATCATTTAAATGAGTTGCTGAAGTTACAACCTCAGAAAATATCTGCATTTTCAATACTTAAACTATTTAATTTACGATTTGGTAGCAATTCTTTTAAGTTTCTGCACTGATGAACCCCTGGTCTTCTAGCACCACTGAGCACCTGAAAGCAAAAAGAAATTAAAATCTCACCTCATTCACCCTTCTATTAGCAAAGGAAAAAAAAAATAATCCCCAAATCCACTGGAATTAACAACCAATTCATTAGACAGTCACCTCACCATCACCTGGGTGTACCAGGTGTCATTATGCTGTGACACCAACTTGATTATTTTTTAATAGCAATTGCTCTAATTGATCTTAATGGGAATTAAATATTTTGCTGGGGAGGGTGCAGCTAATTGGGCAACTAATAGAGATTTTTAAACCCAGCTAGATGAAAGAACCCAAGTTTGAAGCTTTTATTTTTGACCTGTCCTCCTCAATCCGTCGGAGAAGTTACATCCCTCTATCTTGCAGCTATTTTTTGAGGATAAAGCCAGGAATTCTGCAAAGCTGAGAGGGCAGGTAAATACAAATACTATTTTTTAGCCTAGTGGGATTGCGGATTGGTTTCCCCACCGATGAAAGCTGGCAGCTTTTCGAAGTATTACAGCTAGCTTTTAGCCAGATAAAAAAAAGCAGGCTGAAAAGTTCAATTTTCTGGTCACTTAGCACCTACACTCCTGCCAGGAACAGCTCTGGTACTCAAAGCACTTCTGAGCAGGAAAAAAAAACAAAAAAAAAAGAATATGAAAAGGATGAATGTACAATTAAAAATCACAACTTGGAACGGAGAACGCTACAGAAAGTGGATTTTTATTGCCCCAGTTCTTCTCTCAGGTAAGATCACTATAAAGCCTTTGAATTGCAAGCTTAAATGACAATTAGCAGCGAGAGCTAATTCTTCTTCAGCCTCGGCTGTATCACGTTGCGGTTTCATCCTCTCACTCGAGCGTTTCAGCTCAACTGCTCCGATGCCAAAGCCATCCCAGCGCCCCTGAGAGCCTGCACCTTTCCAGGAGAAAGGGAAAAGAATCTCCCCAGTCAAACACCAGGAGGTGATTTTTCTTAAATCGTTTGCTAAGTGATGCTAAAAATAAGCGGTGGAGAAAGGATGGGAGAGGGAACGAAGCAAATCGCTGAAGAACCCAGCAAAGGTGCAGTGTGAAGCCGTCCCCGGTCGCCAAGATGCAAAATCTGACAGGAAATTTTTTATCCAATTGGAATTTAACTACAAAACCCAGCAGCCCGTCGAAAGAACTTCAGAACACGCAGCTGGGAAAAGGAATTAAATCGTGGAGTTAATCCCAGAAATACAGACTGACCTCTCTCCAACCTGCAGCTGAAGCAGCAAACAACAAGGTGAACAACAACTCCAGGACATTAAATTTCCTGGATTTTTTTTTCCCTGTTATCCGCAACTTTTGAACTCTGTCTCCCCCAAGTGAAGTTGTGAAAATGACTTTATTCCAGAGCTAAAATGTAGGACATAAAGAGAACCTGAATGTTAAACCCTGTGCCCTCCTCCCCTCTCTACCTGTTGCCCTTCATGCTTCAAATACTGACGTTTGGGTGGCTCAGACACCTCTGTAACGTGGCTTCTGCACCCACCTCACCCCCCCAAACCCATTTCTACTGAAGGGAGAGGCCTCGGGAAATATTTTTCAATAAAGCAAGAAGAGGAGTCCATGTTCCGTATCAGCCACGGCACCTGGGAGTTCTACAGCTGTCAAGAAAGCTTGGGATTTCTTCCAACATCTGCCTATGAGCCAGAAATATTTCATTTGGAGGCTTTGAACAGCAACAGGAAAACTGACACCCTCCTTCACCCCCCCCCAAAAAAAAAAACAACCACCCCTAAACCCAACATTTTGAAGGATACACAAGGGAACTGGAAAACAGAGCACTCAAATATTTCAGGTCTTGGCAATCTTCAGCATCGCCTGACGCTGCGCTGGTGAAAACACCGACACGTGCACACTTGTTTGTTTTAATAAAGGCTTTTATTCATCTTATAAACCCGTTAGATGTACAACCAGTCTGCAAACTTAATGAGTCTTTTTTTTTTTTTGTCTTTTTTTAATGCTCAAGGACTAACTTTTACAAGAGACTCCTCACCTCAACCCCTAAAGTAAAAACAGCAATTGGCTGTCCTGGCTAACAACAGTAAAATCCATATTGTCCTGAGCAAGACTTTGGGGGGGTTGCTTGGAAAAAGATGCAAATATTCATGAAGCTTTAAGTTCTGGGGGGGAAACCCCCCCCCCAAAAATACCAATTTGTTTTGATAAAAACCAAACCACCCTGGGATGGCTTGGGGGTGGTGGATCCTGCCCCTCAGGGTGCAGCGAGGGCTCAGCCACTGGAACAGCACATGGGGCAGGGATAAGGGGGCTTTGTTGGGGTGACAGGACCCCAAATGCTCCCTCCTGGGGTGGGGACAGTCTAGGGGAGCTCTAAGAACAGGCCTCTGCTGCTGCCAGGGGGCCCAGGGGACTCCTCAGGGGACACCCTGTCCCCCCATAGATGGGGCACCCAGTCACCTGCCTCCCCCCAGCACCCCACTCACTGGAGCGGGGACCCGTCTTGCCATAGAGGCCCAGGCACCCACCCCCCCTTTCCCCCCCGCCATTGCCATGGGAACCCAGTCGTTTTCCCCCACTCCAGGGACCCTGGGGGGGGTCATAGGGGTCCAGCCCTGTGTGTCGTCCACCTCACCCCCCCCGTTGCCATGGGAACCCAGGCGCTTCCCCCCCCCCCCCATTCCATTACCACAGAGGCCCAAGGGCCCTGCCTGCCTCACCATGGGGGTACCCAACCGTCCTGCCCCCCCACTTCCCACACAGGCCGTGTCCTCCCCCCCCGTTACCATGGGAACCCAGTCGTTTCCCCTCCCTCCCTCCCCCCCCCGCCCCCATTAGCACAGAGGCCCAGGGGCCCTGCCCGCCCCCCCATGGGGGGTACCCAACCGTCCTGCCCCCCACTGCCCACACAGGCCCAGCCGTGTGTGTGTGTGTGT